>AWOL01S0048096.1:24362-50238 GCA_000715115.1 Nicotiana otophora
TGCGTGCATCCCGATCCCTGTTTATAGTCGACTGTGCTCACTGGGGGGTGTACAGACTCATGAGGGGCTCCTACAGCCCAAGCGCTATAAGCACGGATAACTCACGTGCCATAATATAAATATCTGGATCCGCACGGCCAACTCATGTGCAATAATAATATAAGGATCTGCACGGCCAACTCACGTGCTGCACGGCCAACTCATATGCAATAATAATATCTGGATCCGCACGGCCAACTCACGTGCTATAATAATATCTGGATCTGCACGGCCAACTCATGTGCAATAATATAATATATATATATATATATATATATATATATAAATCCAACATGGCCTGCTGCGGCGTGTAGCCCGATCCCAAAAATTTCCTCACAATCAGGCCCTCGGCCTC
This sequence comes from Nicotiana otophora, assembly GCA_000715115.1. Lineage (NCBI taxonomy): Eukaryota > Viridiplantae > Streptophyta > Magnoliopsida > Solanales > Solanaceae > Nicotiana > Nicotiana otophora. The sequence continues at coordinate 24,757 of AWOL01S0048096.1, forward strand.
CCTCAGTCATCAATCTCTCTAGTCTCTCTTTCATGGGCTCACAATGTCATGAGAATAGCCCAAACAAATGATGATATGATGTATCGATAAATAACAACAGAGACTGGATATGATATGCAATGAAATGAATATGACTGAGTATGAATTTTTATTTTAAAATAAATATTTCACAATAATATGACCTCCGTGGGTCCAAATAATACTGGCACATAGCCTCAACATGATTTTTAATATGCTTTTCAGCTCAATTTCTTTAACTCATAAAATCGCATGAAAAATGCCAAGATCATTTAACTACAAAATTCTACAGAAATAATTATGCCATAATTTCTATAGTGCACGCTCACATGCCCGTCACCTAGCATGTGCGTCACCTCCCAACAATTCATGAAATACATATATTCAGGGTTCATACCCTCAACTCCAAGATTAGAAGAGTTACTTACCTCGAACAAGCCAAATTCAATGTCGAGCAAGCTAAGCATTGCTTCAGAAATTTCATTATGCGCGTATCAACTTCCAAACGGCTCGAATCTAGTCACAATTAATTTGATTAAGTCAATAAAATTTATTGGAATTAATTCCATAAGAAAATGCTAATTTTCCATCAAAATTCGAAATTTAGCTCAAAATATTGCCTGTGGGGCCCACATCTCGGAATCCGACGAAAGTCACAAAATCCGACAACCCATCCAATTACAAGTGCAGCCATACTAATTTCACTCAAATCCGACTCCGAATCGGTGTTCAAATCTCGAAAATTCATTTTTATGAAATTGTAGAAATTCCTCTGATTTCTTTTGAAAAAATCAATAATCGAACGCCGAAAACGAATATTAATTCATGGAATATAATCACAAGGGAGTCGAGAACACTTACCCCAAGTTTGTAAAAACTTTCCTTTCCAAAGTCGCCCAATCCGAGCTCCAAAATACGAAAATAAAGAAAGAAACCAAAACCCACGATTTTATCTTCTGTCCAGTCATTTACTCTTCGCGATCGCAGAAAATGCTTCGCGATTGTGAAGAAAAAAAAATTCCAGCTCAAAAATTGCCTTCCGCGATCGCGAAAAACAAATGCCCAGCTCTTCCAGACAGCCTCTAGTATAATGGTTATAACATTTTGTACAAAACTCCAAATTGCAATTGGTTTAGCTTTCTTAAAACTAGATACCAAGAGCTATAACTTTCATTTGTTTCTCATCTCCCAATTCCTTATATATTTCGAGATATAAGCTTCTAAAGGCAGCCCTATGCAACTATAAATTTCCAAACTCTTTCCAGATAGCCTATAGTATATCCACCATAACTTTTTGTACACAAATCCAAATGCCATTTGGTTTACATTTATGAAAACTAGACATCAAGGTCTACAACTTTAATTTTTGGATCATCTCTAAAGTCCTTATAGATTGGGAGATATAAGCTTCCAAAGTCGTGTCAGTGCAGCAGGATATTCCTCTATGCGATCGCGAAAAGGCTTCTGCGATCGCGATTCACAATGCCCAAACAGCAAAATTGCTCTTCGCGATCGCGACCATTTGTCCGCAATCGCGATACATACCTCTGTGGCCAAAAACCAACAACTAAAAATGCCTTAGAAATGGTCTGAAACCACCCTGAAACTCACCCAAGCCCCTCGGGACCTAAACCTAATATACCAACAAGTCCTAAAACATCATACGAACTTAGTCTAAGCCTTAAATCACATCAAACAATGCTAAAACCACAAATCATGCCCCAATTCAAGCCTAATGAACTTTAAATTTTCAAATTCTATATCTTGTGCCGAAATACATCAAATCAATCCGGAATGACTTCAAATTTTGCACACAAGTCATAAATGACATAACGAAGCTATTCCAATTTCCAGAATTGGATTCCGACCTTGATATCAAAAAGTCAACCCCCCGGTCAAACTTCTCAAAAATTAAACTTTCGGCATTTCAAGCCTAATTCCACTACGGACCTCCAAATAATTTTTCGGACACGCTCCTAATTCCAAAATCACCATACGGAGCTATTGGAATCATCAGAATTAAATTCCGAGGTCGTTTACACGTAAGTCGATATCCGATCTCTATTTTAACTTAATTGTTAAACTTTGGAACTAAGTGTTCCAATTCATTCCAAAACCTCACCGGACCCGAACCAATTTCCCCGGCAAGTCACACAATAACTGTAAAGCCCAATTTGAGTAGTAAATGGGGGAATGGGTTTGTAATACTCAAAATAACTGGTCGGGTCATTACACCACCAGCTGGGTCGTTACAATATAGTAATTTTGGACTTAGGCGTATGTCCGAAATTTAATTCGGAGGTTCCTAGGATGAATTGGCTATTTTTGCCGAAATTTAGTAATTTGAAAGTTTAGAAATTTCATAAGTTTGTCCATGGGTTGACTTGGTGGCTATCGAGTTCAGATTTTTGTTTCAGGACTTGGATAGGTCTGTTTTGTCATTGAAAACTTGTGTGCAAAGTTTGGTGTCATTTCGGGTTTTTCGTAGGAATTAGATGCTTGGTTGTGATTTAAAGTTCTTAAGTTTCATTATGAATTTAATGCGTTTTGGTGTTCAATTTGTAGTTACGGACGTTATTGTGGTGTTTTGAGCTTGTGAAGGAGTTCGTATGATATTTATAAGCTTGTATGGATGTTTGGTGTAGAACCCTAGGGGCTCGGGTGAGTTTAGGACGTGTTTCAAAGTGTTTTAGTTAGTTTTAAGAATTGCTGGTACTGTAGACCTCGTATTTGCAAAGGTCTGCTGGCATTTACAATGGCCGTATTTGCGGTGGCCTTATCGCATTTGCAAAATGGAGACTGCCTCGGGGGAACTCGCAAATGCAAGGAAATGGTCGCATTTGCGGCATTTGAGGAGGCAGCTAAGTCTTCGCTTTTGTGAAGAAGTCATCGCATTTGCGATGGGGGCTGAGGCAGTGGACTTCGCATTTGCGAAGTTGTAGGTCACAATTGCGACATTCTCGAGGCTGAGTAGGTAGGCTTTGCATTTGTGATCCGTGTGTCGCATTTGTGGAGGTCACATTTGCGAACCTCTAGTCACAAATGCGACATCTGCAGCTGAACATATAGTTGGGATTTTGAGACTTAATCTCATTTTATCACATTTTGAACCCTGGACTCGGCGGGAGGCGATATTTGGTGGGAATCTTCACACATAGCTATTGGGTAAGTGATTTGACTCAATTTTGATATTATAACTTTATTTCTTATGGATTTTAACATCAAAATCATGCAATTTGAAGGGAATTTTTTACTATGTTTTGAAAAAATAAAAAATTGAGATTTGAGAGTCGATTTGGACTCGGTTTTGAAAACTAATCACATATTTGAACTTATGGGTTATGGGTAGTCGAGATCTACCCCTCAACTCAGGTTTTGATTGGGAGGGGGGTCCAGGGTTGACTTTTGTTGAATTTTTGGGAATAGGGTAAAGATTGAAACTTTATTAGTTAAAATTGATTTTCTTTGCATTGTTTGGTATTACTGAGTCGCTTTACTAAATTTCAGCCGAGCGGAGGTGAATTTTATAGGAAAAATATTTTTAGAATATTGATTGGGGCTATTTGAGGTAAGTATCTTGCATAACTTTGTGTGAGGAAAATATCCCTTAGGATTCTGTCCAAATTGCATATTTGTGTTATGTGAAATGTCGTGTACGTGAAGTGACGAGTGTGTACAAGGGTGTATATGTGGTTCATGACTGGATTAGACCTTAGGATATTAGCATGCCTTGAATTAGGGTTTCTTGCTATACGAAACATGCTTTATTGTTGAATACTTCTAGCACTCTTATGTTATTATAATGTCCTTGTGCATGTTATTGTTGAACCGTAAGCCTATATTTAATGTGACTTTGGGTTTGGTTGTTTAGTGATATTGTGGCACATATGTGAACATATTGTGTGGGTTAATTGATGTTGTGTGGAGTATAAGAGTGGCGAGATGCGTGTGCGGCGATATAAGGGAGGTGTTTCTTTGTAATGTGCATACGGCGAGATAAGGGTGGCTTATGCACGTGCAGAGACATAAGGGAGGCATTTTATTATGATGTGCATGCGGTGACATAAATGGGGCATTGTTGATGATATTATGTGATATTTCGGGGGTATTCATTTGATGTTGTTCATGTGTTAGAATGGTGTCATGACCCAAATTCCTCCACAAGAGTCGTGATGGCACCTAGTTTCTAAAACTAGGTAAACCTAACACTCAACATTATTTAAAACAATAAAAACATAATATAACGAAACAGAGTTTTACATAAATACGGAAATAAGAATAATATAGGCCACATCAACAATACTCAACAAAACTCCCCAGATCTAGGTCGTACATAGTCACGAGCCCTAACTGAATACACGAGAATATCTCTAAATATAGTACTGACTCAAATACATAACAGTAGAAATAAAATAAGGAGGGTGACTCCGAGCCTGCGGTTGGATCATGCAGAATACCTTGAAGTCTCTGGTGTATGAAATGCCTCACTACCGATCAGTTCGGTCCGAAGTACCTGAATTTGCACAAAATATGTATATGCATAGTATGAGTATTTCACAATCGGTACCCAATAAGTATCAAGACTAACCTCGGTGGAGTAGTGACGAGGTTCAAGTCATTTGATACTCACTATACAAATAACCTCTGCAATGAATATATCAACGAAAATTGATAATATAAATATAACCAAAAACAGTAACAACAATCCCTTTAGAATGTATAATAACAACTCAGTATAGTAAAACCTATCTTTGATCACAAAACATCAAATAGAGGTGAGGCATGTAATAAAATATCAAATACAACCATTAACTCAGGTAAGTGCAAAACGAAAGCTTTCAGAAACAATTATGTACATAAAATATCAACCCCGTCTCAACACGGTCACAGCAAGAAGAAGACACCCCGAAATATTACATAACACCATAAAAATTCTATCCTTATTATGCTGCATGTGCACATAATAATGATATGCCACCCTTATTTCGCCACATGCACATATAGCCACCTTTATTTCGCCACGTGGGCAGCCCGAGATAACGCCACCCCTTATTTCGCCCCACGTGCATGGCAATAAACAAAATCGCACGGCAAAAACCTCGTGCTGACACCCCCAATCTATCTGCTCAACATGTCCACAAGTATCACAATACCGCAAAATAATAATACCAAGTGACACAATATCACAACGATGGTACCAAAATTTCATCAAAGTATAAGCTCACAACTTTCAACAATAGTGCACGAGGACATAACAAATAATCATAGAAGCGGAGGGATGTTCAATAAATAAAGCATGACTATGGCTAAGTCAAGGAAATGATCATGATAAAATAGTCATAAAGTGATCTCAACAAGTTTCATATAGTCCATTATCACATTAAGGTATATTAATAGCCTAAGGTCTATCCGGTCAAAACTACACATAGTATCCATATACACGCTCGTCACTTCATGTATACGTCATTTTTCACATCATAGAAATCAATAATTAGGGATAACACCTAAGGGATATTTTTTCCATATAAGGTTAAGTAAGATACTCACCTCAAATAAGCCAAATCAGTACTCTAAAAGTCCCTTCCTGCATGAATCAACCTCTGAACGGCTCGAATCTAGCCAAAATAACTTAATAATATCAATAGAAGCCATAGAAAATAAGCCCAAACAATATAGCTAAGATCTTGGCTCAATAATATAAAGCCAACCCAAAAAATCAATCTCGGCCCCGCACTCCGAAAACTGGCAAAATTCATAAATTTCGAACACCCATTCCGATACGAGTCCAAATATATGTGTTTTACCCAATTCCAACCTCAAATTGACCACTGTTTTAAAAGGCGTTTCTGGGACGAGCCCCGGGGCGAGACGTACCAAAAATGCCCTGGAGCGATGGTGTGGGGCGAAAGTCTCAAGAGGCGTACGCCCCGCAATTTGGGGCGTACTCCCGGGCGTTCGGGGCACTTTTTTTAGTAAGGAGTAAGCCCCAGAGACTTTTTCAAATTAAAACAAAATTTGTTGAATTAGTCCTTCATATAATACCCAAATTCTCAAATCGGTTTGGTAATTACTCAAAAGGTTTAAAAAGGAACTTAAAAGTATTAAATTTAAAAGTAAAGACCCTTTTTTATTGATTTAACCCCTAATTCATGATTTTTTCAATTTTGTATTTTGTTCGCTAGTCTGCTAATATCTTCCAAAAGCAACGAATATTTAATTATTTTTATAAATACAAAGAGAACTACATTCTTCTTCATAGCAGCAAATTCAAAGTTCAAATTGCAGGTTAATTATCCTTTTTGTTCCTCCATATACAAAACTTTATTCTTTTAGACTCAAATTACTTGTGCTTGTAAGTAACGTATAATAGATTGTTTTGATTAGTTTTTTGTGGGGATGGAGAACACATATATATAGTTTTCTTCAATTTTTATGCAATTTTACCTGTTTATAAATATTTACTATCATTATATTATTTTATAAAATATTAAAAATTAAATACCTATGGGGCTTACGCCCCGCTGAGGCATATGTAAAACGCCTCGCCTTACGCCCACGCCTTTTTAAAACACTGAAATCAACCTTCAAATCATCAAATCCCACTTTCAAAAATTATAATCCAAAATCCTCCAAATCCCACCTTTAATTCATGTAAATTATGTATAATAATCTATGGATAATTCATATCAAACACTAAAATTGAGTAAAGATTTCTTACTCATTCAATTTTGATGAAAAACCCTCCAAATATTGCTTCCAACCGAGCTCCACAACTCCAAAAATAAGAAAATGACTAAACCCTCGATATTAATTATTCTGCCCATCAAAATTGCATTTGCGGTCAATGAGTCGCACCTGCGACACCGCATTTGCGGTCCAAATCTCGCATCTACAAGTCCCACTAATTCCGACAACGCTCACCTGCGGTTTCTCACCCGCATCCGCAGAAATGCCCTCGCATACGAAATACCCAAATCCAGCCAAAGTCTGCTTCTGCGCCCACTTCAAATCTACGTTCCCATCTAGACTCCACACATCATCTCATATGCGGAACCATGTTTGCTTCTGCGTGCACACACTTACGGTCCATAAGTTTGTAGGTGCGAAAGCACCAAAACTGAACATCCCAAACAACCATAAACAATCTGAAGCCCATCAACTCACCCGAGGCCCTCGGGACCCTATCCAATCATACCAACAAGTCCTAAAACACAACACAAATCTACTCGAGGTCTCAAATCACACAAAGTAAAATCAAAATCACAGATCACACCTCAATTCAAGCCTAATGAACTTTCAACTTCTAAAACTCATGTCGAACCATATCAATTCAACTCGGAATGACCTTAAATTCTGTATGCAAGTCTGAAATGACATAAAGGACCCATTCCAACTCTCAGAATCACAATCTGAACCCGATATCAACAAGGTCAACTCTCAGTCAAACTTATGAACCTTCAATTTTCCAACTTACGCCAATTCAAGCTAAAACAACCTAGGTACCTCCAAATCCAAATTCAGACATACGCCTAAGTCCAAAATTACCATAGGAAGCTATTGGAATCATCAAAATACCATTCCAGGATCGTGTACACATAAGTCAAGCTCCAGTTAACTTTTATAACTTAAGCCTTCAACTAATGGACTAACAACTTATTTGGATGGTTGTTACCCATCGTTTTATAATGTATTATATTGTATTGTATTGTTTTATAAATACAATATTTGGATAGATTGTATTCTTTGTGGTTGTTAAATAATATTTATTATTTGGTTTGACTGTATCGTACTGTACTATAACTGATAAGTTTACTAAAATACCCTCAATTATTTAAATATTAAATTTATCATGAATTACACATAAAAATAATTTAAGAAAAATCCCTTTCTGCTAATTTATCACCAAATATGTCTTATAAATAGATTAAGCAATTAAATTCATGCAAATTCTAATAAAATTAGCAATTTTACATTGGAGTTGGAAGCAGCAGAAGTTCTGGAAAAAAAAAGGGACGAAGACAAAGTATGTTATATGTGGGAGATTTGGAGTTAAAATAAAAAAAATGGTAAACGATAAAATAGAATTATGGAGTAATAAGTTAGGGCATAATTGGAAAGAAAAATAGGAAACAACCCCAACACACCAAATCGGTTATTTCAAAAAATGAGACTTTTCATTGTTCTGGAACAATAGATTTAACAATACAATACAATCAATTTTAATGAAACAATCAAAACAAACATTATTTTGGGATAACAATACAATACGATACAGTGAGTAACAACCATCCAAACAAGTTGTAAGTGTCCCAAATCAATCTAGAGCTTCCTCGAAACCAAATCAAACACCCCGACAAGTCACACAATCACAAACATGTATATGTAAAGCATCAAACAGGGAAAATAGGGCTAACATACTCAAAACGATCGACCAGGATGTGACAAACCGGGTTGATATTTTGATCATATATTTGTTTCTTAAATGTTTCCGCCTTGAGTTTTACGAGTTGTTAGTTGATTTGACATGCTATCACATAGCCACCCCTATTTGATATGTTATTGGCAAAGATGGGTTATTCTACGTTGAGGCGTTGTTACACGCTCTATGAGGTTGTTGATATTTGTTCCGTTATGTACTTTGTTGTCAGTTTTCTTTTGATATCTTGTACATGCTATTTGATTAGTGAGTATAATGACTTGAACCTCGTCACTATTTCATCGAGATTAGCTTTGATACTTATTAGGTAACGACTGTGGTGTACTCATACTACGTTTCTGCATATTTTTTGTGCAAATTCGCTTCAGGTCGATCTGATCATTGGGATGTGTGCTAAAGTTTGTTGAAGATTTCAGGGTATCCCTGTTGTTCCGTTCGTAGGCCACGGAGTCACCCTTTTCACTTTATTTTTTATTGTTTATGTATTCCAAACAATACTTGTTATGTATTTCGTGTAGAGCTTATGACTCGATATTATCAAATTTTGGGACGTTGCTTATTGTATCCATGCTGGCAGTATTATCATATTTCGCGATTTTTATTAAATTTGAAGTTATTATATTTTGATTGACATCAATGTGTGATAGGCTTACTCAGTCGTAGAGACTAGGTGTCATCACAACCTCTGTGGTTAGATTTTGGGTTCTGACATGATGCAAAACTAGTTAAGCAATTTGCTTATTCTATGTGAGAAACCAAGTTTTACTGCATGCCATATAAGTTTGCTAATTTTATTGCTTTGCTTATATTGGAAAGAGACAATGAAAAAGGCAGCTAAATTACGATATTTCAATTGACTAATGGGGTGCTAACTGGTTGTAGTATTCGAAGTGAAATCTCAAACAAATAATAACATATATGTATCTCTCTTTGTTTCCTGCCAATCTAAGAACTTATGATCACTCCGTTAAATGTTATTTGAAAATCTCAAACCATATTATATAATTAATTAGATTATATTTTATAGCAATAGATTAAACGATTTTATGCCTATAACCAATATAAGCGGTAATATTTTGAAAGGCTTGAGGGTGAGTCTTAGTATATTTTGGCCTATTATGACATTTTATTGAGGGTGAGATGATGGGTTCAAATTTCAGCGCACCATGATGATATAAGACATTGGGCTTGAGTCTCAACGTATTGTGGCCTAACACGCTTTTGTATGGGTAAGGTATTGGGTTCAAGTCCAATATAACATATTGATGATATAATGATAATTAACGCAGAATATTGTGCTTTTGATGAAAAATCATCAAGCTTGTCCCATTTGATTTGCTTCATTGTATGAAATAAATATGGTAGCAGTGCATAATAAGTCTTAATGAAGACAAGTGGTTGAACGTATGAACGCGTGCATGGCAAATAACAAAATAATAATTCTGAAGCTGAGTTTTGAAGTTGCATTGAAAAGATTGAACTATTTCAGATCTCAGCACACTTTGTAAAAAATTATACAGTGCGGATATAATTTCAATGATTGCCCCAAAAGTGGGTATATATGAAAATGACCTTAAAAAGTAACGTGTAAAATGAAGGATCTTCAGACAAATAGTCGGTCGGATTCATTATTAACATTTCATAGTTGGCATATATAGATTATATATTGATTATATAGTATATACTGTTACATACATATTATACATAGATTATATATATATTATTATATATATTGGCTATTTTTAGTTTAAGCTCTTGGGTGGACTGCTATGTAGCTTAATTAATTCTTCTAAAATGCAAAAGGAGATGAAAATTGAAAAAGTACCAAAATTATGCTGAGATTCATTGGGCTACCACGTAGATGAAGTCCAACTGGCCCAACTGAACAAAAGATCCCATCGTCTACATTGGATTCCCAAAGCGGGTGTGTGTGTGGAGGGAAACCCAAAAATCACTTTTAAATTTAATCTGAAAAAATCAATTAAATTAACCAAAAAACCCCCACACTCAACAATTTCCAAATCTTAAACTCACTATATGCCAGTTGCCAGCCAGCGCCCAAACTGAAATTCTTTTTCGGAGACTGCCGAATATGGCGCCATGTAATACATGTACACATCTCTTTTTCCCTTCCTCAACTTTCTCTTCCCTAGAATAAAGTTTGAAAAGGAACAAAATTATGCCAGCATTTATGTAGAAAAATGACACTAGGTGCCACTTTTAATGGTGCTATTAAAATATAGACACAAGTTATGTCGGGGCGGCTTTCCAGCCATGCCCCATGACCCCTTGGACGCGCCCCATGACGTCCTAACAAGCCTTCCAATACCTAGCGCCATGGTCGGCCTCGTGGTTTTGGCCGCGCCAAGTGACAAGCGTGCATGTGCCTATGACGTCCCACCGATAGCCCTCGCCAGCGCCCCATCCTCAGGCAGATGCCAATAGCGCTGCGCGCGCAAACTCCGATGCTAAAGACAAAATTGCTGCCAACAGACCGACTTCTACTTTGTAGGAATTTAAGTCCTTTTCATTCTAAATATAGAGTAGTTTTATTTCATGTATTTCTATTTTGTCTCTCTAACTTAGTTAGGTCAAGTCCTGTAACTTTGATTTATTTTTTTAAGCACTATTAGGGGGATCAAACAATCAAATAATTCTCTGTACTGATGTCTCTCCCCCTTGACACAATGTTGCTTTTCTGTAATAGCTTTCATTAATGCAATCAAGCTTTCTTTCATTCTCAATTCTCTTTTATGTTCTCTCAATTGCTCTTGACATTGGTTTTCCCATACGGCACTGGCAATCTCGTCTAACGTACAGAGGGCACCTTAGTTGGCGGATAGTAACTACATGGACATCGGTTGCTTAGCCTTACATCGCCCTTTCAAGGAATCTTAGGAAGGCGCCGTGTAACAGTTGGTATCAGAGCCTAGGCTCAACATGGGATGAGAGAACACACTGCCATTACCACCATTTCTGACCATGGTGAATCATGGGGGCCGCATTGTGGCCCTCAAAGAGACAGTTGACGTATTATGACCCATCGTGGATACGGTGCCTGATCTAATAACCAACCTAGTGCAAAGGTTGGACGACCTAAACTGTAGGATACGGCATGCCGACGGTGACACTGCGAACATCAGTCGCGACTTTGAGGGAGACCGACAAACGGCAGCCACAGAGACAGCCGAAATTTTTGGTAAATTCAAGGGCCTCCAACAGGAGCGTACCGAGGATTTAGCCTACAAGGAACAAGAGGCAGACAGGGTGACTGCCATGCAACAAACTATAGACAACTTGACATGCCAGCTCAATGTTATCAATGCCGCACTACAAGGCCTACTTTGAGGAGGCGGAAACCATATCGGGGATGTTGTGAACCTCGCCCATGTTCCACAAAAGCTTAAGATTCCTGAGCTAAAACCATACAATGGGGCTAGGAATGCCAAAGAAGTGGAGAACTTCATCTTCGACATCGAATAATACTTCGATGTCGTGGGGGAGTTAGAAGAAGCGAAAAAGGTAGCAACTGTTGCCATGTATCTTTAGGGTGATGCTAAACTATGATGGTAGGTGAAATACGAAGCCATCAGGGCTGGTGAAGATACTCTCGTGACATGGGCTGAACTAAAGGCAGCCATACGCCTACAGTTATTTCCCAAAAATGTTGAGTAAAATGCACGGAGAAAGTTACGGGAGCTCCTCCAGACCAAGTCAATGTGGGATTACGTGCGGGAATTCTCTGCGCTCATGATGAACATACAGTATATGGGGGACAAACACAAACTCTTCACATTCCTAGAAGGTTTGAAATCTTATTCCCGTATGGAACTATAAGGACAAAGGGTAGACACTTTACCCAAGGTGATCCAAGTAGTTGAATGCCTTGGGGACTATTAAGTTGAAGCTCAGAAGGATAGGCCTTAACCGCCTGTCCGAGGGGGATACAAAGTGAGTCAGCCTGGCAATGGTGGCCCTAACAGAAGTGGAGGAGATCGGAGTGCTGCCAAATCTAAGGCTCATTTCTCAAGCAGTAATAGTGCTGCATCTAGCAACAACGATCAGGGGAGGAAGCCCCCTTCAGGATGCCGTCATTGTGGCGGGCCACATTGGAATAATGAATGCTCACATGCATAGATGAACGCCCATCAAACTTTTGATGATGGGATGGATAATGACACATATGATGTTGACCAGACCGAACCAATAGGTGCCTTCAACGCACTTGTTTGTTCTATTTCTGAGGTCTTAGCGGGGACCAGTGCTGGTATCTGTAAGAAGAAGGACCCATGCCTGACGACCAAGAAAGTGAAAAAGAAGGCAGATGATGGGCCTCCTCTTAACCAAGGGAAGACCTTGATGTTCGTCGAGATTAAAGTTAATGGCAAGCCCATTCGGGTGATGATAGACATGGGCGCTACTCACAACCACTTTGCCTCAACTCAAGTGGAACGCCTTGGTCTAGTTGTGGGGAAGGGAAGAGGTTGTGTCAAGGCTATTAACTCACCGCCTCAGCCGGTAGGTGGAATAGCCAAAAGAGTGCCAGTAAAGCTTGGTCCTTATGAAGAAAAAGTCAACTTGCGTATGGTGATCATAGATGACTTCGAGATAATAGTTGGGCTGGAATTCATGAGGCAAACCAACACCATTCCAGTGCCTTATGCCGACATGCTACTGATGATGGGAGAAAATTGGCCAAGCCCTGTATTATTCCTTGCACAAACATAAAGATGACCGCTGACAACATTTCGGCCTTGCAACTGAAAAAGGGAGTCAAAAGACATGATCCTACGTTCCTGGCTACCCTCTGTAATGAAGATATAGAACGCTCTTCGTCTCCCATTCATGCACCTGAAGGAGATGCTACTGGAGTTTGAAGACGTCATGCCACAGGAAATGCCAAAGTGACTCCCGCCTAGGTGCACCGTGGACCATCCGATTGAGTTAGTGTCGAGTGCAAAGCTACCAACCCGGGCGCCTTACAGAATGTCACAACCCGAGATCATCGAGCTTTGAAGATAGTTGACGGGAATGCTATACACGGGGATTATTATGCCCTCCAAGTCCCCTTATGGGTCCCCTATGATATTCTAAAAGAAACATGATGGCACCCTACGACTCTGTGTGGATTATCAAGCCCTAAAAAAAATCACTATGAAGAACAAGTGCCATATCCCGCTAATGGCAGACTTGTTCGATAGATTGGGCAGTGACACAGTGTTCACCAAAATAAACCTGAAGACAAGTTACTGGCAAGTCTGAATTGCTGAAGGAGATGAACACAAGACGACCTGTGTGACAATATATGGGTCGTACGACTTCCTAGTCATGCCATTCAGCTTGACTAATGCTCCAACTATATTTTGAACATTGATGAACCAAGTCTTCCGAGAGTACATCGACGAGTTCGTAGTAGTCTACTTGGACGGCATTGTGATATATAGCAAGACGTTGGAGGAACACTTGGAGCACATACGGAAGGTCCTAGCCCGACTGTGGGAGCACGAAATGTATGTGAAGCTATTCAAGTGCGCATTTGCCCAAAAGTAGATTGACTTCCTCGGACATGTCATTGAGGAAGAGAGGATAAAGATGGACCAACAAAAGATTCAGCCCGTCACAGATTGGCCGCCACCTAAGGATATCCATGCCTTGAGGACGTTCCTTGGCCTATGCAACTTTTATCGGCGATTTGTGAAGGATTAATATCTCATTGCATTGCCGTTGATAGAACTTCTGAAGAAAGTCACGCCTTGGGATTGGGGTCGAGGTGAGCGGAGGCCTTCAACGCATTGAAAACGGTTATGTCTAGTAACTCCGTCTTAGCCCTTCCTGATTTACCCAAGCCATTCGAAGTATAGACGGATGCCTTTGACTATACTCTGGGGGAAGTCTTGCTACAAGAGGGTCATCCAGTGGCGTACGAGAGCCGAAAGTTGAAGGATGCAGAACGGCGTTATGCCGCCCACAAAAAAGAATTATTGGCTGTCGTCCATTGCTTACGCCTTTGGAGGCACTATCTGCTGGGAATTCCGTTCATGGTCAAGAAAGACAACACAATTGTTAGCCATTTCATGACCCAACCAAAGCTGAATGGCCGACAGACCAGGTAGCAGGAACTCCTAGCAGAATTTCACTTCAAGCTGGAGTACTGAAGTGGGAAGACCAACCAAGTTGCTGATGCGCTCAGTCGAAGGGCCGACTTAGCATCGGTGTGCCTACTCGCCACCCTAAGGGGGAGCGAAGTGGCTACCACTATAAGAGACCAAATACAAGATCTACTCCCAAAGGATCTTGTTGTACAGTATCTGGTCGACTTGGTAGGACAAGGCAAGACTCGCCAGTTCTACATGGAAGATTGGTTATTGAAGGTGAAAGGGAACCGACTCTATATTCCTAAAGGAGGAGATTTGCGAAGGACTCTTCTGATGGAATGCCATGATACTTTGTAGGCCGACCATCCAGATGAAGAACTCACCATGGAGTTGTTGCGCCGTGATTGTTATTGCCCTCAAATGACTGATTATGTTGCTCATTATATGAAGACTTGCTTAGTATGCCAGAAAGACAAGTCAGACCGCTTGAAATAAGTAGGCCTTTTGGAGCATTGCTTGTTCCAAAGAGACCTTGGGAAAACGTTTCACTGAATTTCATCACCAGGCTGCCCAAGGTCGGATATCTCACAACTATCTTAGTTGTAGTAGATCGGTTTTCCAAGTATGCTACCTTTATAGCTGCCCCACAATATATATCAGCAGAAGATACAACTCAACTTTTCTTTTCTCATGTTGTCAAATATTGGGGTCTGCCTAAAAATATCGTTAGTGATCGCGATTCTCTCTTCACTAGAAACTTTTGGACTCGGCTCTTTCAGTGCCTCGGGTCCAAACCGAGCCATAGTTCAAGTTTTCATCCACAATCTAATGGCCAGATGGAGCGGTTTAATGACATGCTAGAGAAATATCTCCCCTATTTTGTTACCGGATCGTAGAAGAATTGGGTGAAGCTTCTGGATGCTGCTCAACTGTGTTTCAATTCACAAAAGAGCTCTAGTACAAATAAAAGCGCTTTTGAAATTATTGCCGGACAGCAACCTCTACTCTCACACACTGTGAATGCCCCAAACATGTTGAAATCTCCTCGAGTTTCTAGCTTCTCTAAGGAATAGAAGCAAAATTTGGAGATAGTGCAGAGTTATCTGGTCGAAGCTCAAAAGCGGATGAAGAAGTATGCTGATCAAAATCGTTGCTTTGTTGAACATCAAGTAGTAGACAAAGTGATGGTGGAAATTTCAAATCACTACTTATTTGTAGAGGTCCATGACCCTCGTCTATTGCAAAATACATTGGAGATTTGTCCATTGAGAAGCGCATTGGGAAAGTTGCATACCGGATGGATACCCTAGCCTGGTGGAAGATTCATCCAGTCTTCCATGTCAGTCTTCTGAAACCTTTTCGGGAAGACATGGAGGATCCTTCACGGAGCCAACTCACAATACTTAGTATTAGAGGCCCTAATTCAACCGGGAAAAGGCAGGTATAAGTTATTCTCGATGATCGAGTGGTTAATGCTTCAAGGAAAGATCATCAAGAGTTCTTGGTGAAATGGCATGGTTATGATGCAGAAGAGAATACTTGGGAGAGGGGAACAAACCTCAAAGCCTACAAGATCCTGATCGATGATTATTTTGCAAGTAAGGCGCCGAGGACGTCGCTAACTCAGGTGGGGGAGAATTTCATGGGCAGTTTTCCAGCCATGTCCCATGATCCCTTGGACGCGCCCTATGGCGTCCTAGAAGCCTCCCAACGCCTAGCGCCATGGTCGGCCCTCTGGTCTTGGCCACGCCAAGTGACAAGCGCGCTTGTGCCTATGTCGCCCCACCGATAGCCCTCGCCAGCACCCAGCCGCAGGCAGATGCCAACAGTGCCGCGCGCGCAGACTCTGATGCTAAAGATAAAGTTGCTGCCAACGGACCGACTCCTACTTTGTAGGAATCTAAATCCCTTTCATTGTAAATATAGAGTAGTTTTATTTTATGTATTTCCATTTTGTCTCTCTAGCTTAGTTAGGTTAAGTCCTGTAACTTTGGTTTATTTTTTTTAAGCACTATTGGAGGGGGGGTCAAGCAATCAAACTTTCTAGCACGCAAACAATTCTTTGTACTGGTGTCTCTCCCCCTCGATATCGTGTTGCTTCTCTGTAATATCTTTCATTAATGCAATCAAGCTTTTTTCATTCTCAATTCTCTTTTCTGTTCTTTCAATTGCTCTTGACATTGGTTTTTCCGTACGACACTGACAATCTCGTCTAACGTGCGGAGGGGACCTCAGTTGGCGGATAGTAACTACACAGACATCGGTTGCTTAGCCTTACGTCGCCCTTCCAAGGAATCTCAGGAAGGCGCGCGTAACAGTTATAATGCATTTAAACTTTAGCCACTTCACTGTCTCCTCCAGAATTTTATATGTTTTAGATTATAAACCATATATACCAATTTTAATTCAATGAACCAAAAATAACCATGAGTATTAAATAGTTTAGAAATTACTTCAGTATGGTAATATTGACGTAATTTTGTGGGTGAAATTTTTGATTTCTATAAATAACCCTAAGATTAGTTATACCACAAATTTGGTACTATTTCTATGTCATAGTTAATGTAGAATAACAATTCTGGATAAAATAATGGAAATTTTACCTCCTATAGCAAAGGTATACACCCTATTTATTATAAATCAAAATCATTTTAAAATATTATTTTCTATAACTACCTTTTATATTTTATAGCAAAATAAGTATTTATGGTATATACTATTATTGGGGCATGAAATACGCTATTTATGTTTTTCCTTTCTCTTAGACAACTAGGCATACCTATTTTAAGGTGATTGTCGTTACTGTATTCATGAATACATGGCGCGAATACATGCGAATACATGCCCATACAGCTGGACTGCCCCTGATTATAGGCGCTTTTTACTGCTGTATTCATGAAAACAACAGCGCGAATACATGTGAATACATGCGCGTACAACTGGACTGCCCTAATGTTAGGCGCTTTTTGCTGCTGTATTCATGAATACAACAACGTGAATACACGTGAATACATGCGCGTACATCTGGATTACCTTGATTTTAGGCGCTTTTTACTGTTGTATTCATGAATACAACAGCGCGAATACATGCACGTATATCTGGACTATCCTGATTTTTAGGCGCTTTTTGCTGTTGTATTAATGAATATAACAACGCGAATACAACTAATACACTACCATAACAACTAAATAGTAGCTATAGAAAGTAATTATGTATATGGTAGCTATAGGAAGTTAATAGCTACTAAACAATAATGATTTCTGAAAATTCCTCTAAAATAATCAAATGACAAAGATATCTTTTTCCAATGTCTTTAAAGAAGTCAAATGGTAAAATTAAAAATAGAAGTTTATCTGGTATAAGACCAACATATGTTTTGTGTCATATATGATATATCCCATTGTCAATTTAATCTAAATGTACAAACATCTATCGAAAAACTATCCACTAAATAATCATGTAATTATTAATTTTCATGTAACAATTCCCACATTATATTTATAGAATAATTTGTTCACAAACTAAAGGACCCCATTTTGTTAATACATGAATTTTTGTATATCCATATTCTATCACGAAAATAAAATACTATTCCGTAACTATTATAGATTATTGCATAATTTGATGTCACCAACTAAATATTGCACGCATTAGTTATTCATAGATTTTTATTCTTATACGGCTAATCAGAGGCGAATCCAAGATTCGAAGGTTGCGGGTGCCATCATGTTATGCATACAGTATACATGTCAGTAGCTACAAAGACAGATTAGGAATAATGTGCCGGTTCGCTTAGTTTTTGGTTAATTTGAATAAGCCTTTTATTCACAAAGCAAATAAGTTCGATTTTAGTTCAAATTTTTTAACGCTTAATTGAAACACATTCTAAATAAAAATATAAAAGAAAAATAACATTTCATGAAAGAGCGCCTCCAATATAAATATTTGCTTAAAGAGCAGATTAACTTACACTATATATTCTTTGTTTGACTAGATTAATTTACTTGTATTGTTCTTTATTTATTTTTCCATCTTAATTGTTGAGTTATATAACAATTATTTTCAAAGAAAACCCTTCAACATTCAACCTATAATATTCGACTCAAACCGACTATCAATCAAGCCATTTAATTTTTTTTTCAAAACCCAATAGAAGATATTGCTCAAATTATATTCCAATATATAATTTAATATCGTTTCATTAAAAATAAAAAAAATTATATGCTAATTAAAATCAATTCAAATTACCTATAGAAAATAATTATTCATAAAGCAAGGTATAATGATAGAAACAAAATGAGGACTAAAAGTTAAAAAAATGAAGAAGAAAACTTAACAAGTAATAAAAGGAAGAAAAGGAGGGAAAAAGCCGAAAAAGAAGGAAAAGAGATGAGGCCCTAGGGCTCAACAGAAAATAAAGGAAATCTTAATAAGTAGAAAAAAATGAAAAATCAAAAGAGCTGCTCCAACAAGGAATCGAACTTGCATTAATGAGGCCAAAGAAAACCTTCAAAGGGAAGGCTGAACCAATGACACCCGCTTTCACTTTGTGACTTTTGGGTGCCACCCTATCCATATATACGTTTCTTTACAGAGATATTATGTACATAATAAAAATTTTAGCGAAGCAAGCGGGTACCGTGGTACCCCTACTTCATAAGGTAGATCCGCCCCTGCGGCTAATCAAATATTGCTTTATGCTAAAATTATTTTTTACAATCTCTCCGACTAAAAAACTAGGGGAAGAATTACCTTTTTTGTTTCTTATTAGGGTTGGGTAAAAATAAAATAACCTTAACTTAGAGGATGAAAAAATTAATTAAAGAAGCACGTGACAATCTGGGTGGGATTTTCCAAAGCGGGTGTATTGTGGAGGGAAACCCAAAATTCACTTTTTGAAACTCAATCTGAAAAAACAATTAACCAAAAACTTTCCCCGACAATCCCACTAAGCAACAATTTCGAAATCTTAAAACTCAAAACATATGCCAGCCAGCGCCCAAACTCAAAATTTTTCCAAAAACATTCCGCTGAATATGGCGCCATATAAAGATACACCCATCTCTCTTTCCCTTCCTCAACTTTCACTTCGTTCTCGCTCCACGCTTCTCTGCATCACTTCACTCTGTGTGTGTGTGTGTGAGAGAGAGAAAGAGAGAGAGTAGGAAGATATGGCAGACCAAGAAAATTGTGTTAGAGTGACCCGATTAGCCAAGAAAAGAGCAGCAGAAGCAATGGTTCAGCACCTGCAACAGCCCAACAAGAAGAGAGTGGTGTTGGGTGAGATTCGGAATTTGTCCAATCAGATTCAGATGTTTGATTCTGAGCCTCTTAAGCCCAAATGTAATAAGCAGACTACTAAGAGGAAGGTGAAAAGGTCTGTTAGTGTGAAAGAGAGAGAATTTAGGGAGGAGGATGTTGATTCTAAATTGGATGATGATCCCCAGATGTGCAGTGCTTATGTTTCTGATATATATGAGTATCTTCATCAAATGGAGGTTAGTTGAGTTTCTTTTTTCATTAGATTAGAAATATAGCTGTAAAGATGTTGATTTCTAGTACTACTCGTTTAGTTTCTAAAAATTTGATTTTTGTTTCAAACAAGAGTCTTATCATTCTTTTAATAATGTTGGAAGTACTATATTTTGCTCTATCAAGTAAAGTTTATTTAATTGGTCTTTGTTGATAGAGCTTGATTTTTCTTATGGCCGATTTCCGAATGAACACGCTAAAGATTGGATTTAGGCAATTGAATTTAGTTTGATATCATTGGCTGAAAATATGGAATTTGCAGCTATTTGAGGTTGTTTGGTGTTTGTATGCATACCATAATGTTGTTGGGATTTAGACAAATTGTGTGAATTCAAATCAGATCTATATTTTGATGTAGCGACTAAAGGCTATATAATTGGTCTTTCTTTGATACATCTTGATTTTTCTTATGCGTGATTTTTCAAATGGTAACATTAAAGACCGAATTTTTGGTAACTTGGTTGTGGTTAATATCATTGAATTACCGAATCTTGATTTTCCTTCCATTTAAACGCCTTCATGTTTGTGTGCAGTAGTGTAATGTTACTGACATTGGGTTTTTGGGATTTTGACTAACTCTGTCTTTTCACAAATCAGATTGAGAAAAAGAGAAGACCATTGTCTGATTACCTTGAGAAAGTTCAGAAGGATGTAACTGCAAACATGAGAGGGGTTTTAGTGGATTGGCTAGTGGAAGTTGCAGAGGAATACAAGCTTCTTTCAGATACTTTGTATCTCGCTGTAGCCTACATCGACAGATACTTATCGATAAAGGTCATCCCTAGACAAAGACTTCAGCTATTGGGTGTTTCTTCAATGCTCATTGCCTCGTAAGTTTCATAGCCAAGATTTGATTTTATTCATCTGATAATGTGTGTAATTTTGCTTATGAATCTAATATAATCTGTTGTTTATGACCAGGAAGTATGAGGAGATTAAGCCTCCACGTGTTGAGGATTTTTGTTACATTACAGACAATACATATACAAAGAAAGATGTGGTAAAGATGGAGGCTGATGTGCTACAATCCCTTAAATTTGAAATGGGCAATCCTACAACCAAAACATTTCTCAGAAGATTTACTAGGGTTGCTCAAGAAGATTGTAAAGTAAGCGCACAAATATAACATGAACATTATGATGTATAATTCAACTGTGTTTCTGTTAAGTGGTTGCTTATCTTATTTTTTTCTGCTTTTTTCAGAACTCCAATTTGAAGTTAGAGTTCCTGGGGTGTTACCTAGCAGAGCTAAGTTTATTGGATTACAACTGTGTGAAGTTCTTACCTTCTTTGGTAGCAGCTGCTGTGATATTCCTTTCAAGATTCACATTGCAGCCAAAGTTACATCCTTGGGTGAGAATCTTGTTTCAATGTTCGCTTAGTTTTAGTTCATTGATAAATGGAAGTGTTGAATTAACTCTATCCATTTTTTAGAGTGTGGACCTCGAACGAAACTCGGGATATAGAGCAGCAGATCTAAAGGAATGTGTTCTTATCATACATGACTTGCAATTAAGTAGAAGAGGAGGCTCTTTGGTAGCTGCGAGGAACAAATACAAGCAACATAAGGTATCAATCCGTGTTTGTTAATTGATAATTTTGTTGTAAACATCTTAGTTCAGTAGTCTAATGTGAACTGTATGATTTTCTTGTAACAGTTCAAATATGTGTCAACATTGTCTTCTCCTCTGGAAATACCAGATTCATTCTTTGAAGATACAAGACAATGATTACTTGGGCATATGCTAGGGAATTGGAATCATTCTTGGATCGTTAAGTTGGAAAGCTGGTTCAATGCTCTGCTTGATGCTTCCAAATTTAAAAGAAGCCTTCTTAAGTTTGTTGAATAGATCTTTTTGTACTATTTTATTTGGAGTTATTCTTATAACTTCCTATAATGTAAAATAATGAATTATATTTTTGTAATCAATTTCTTTTTAATTGGCTATTGTTGACTTAACTAAGATCTTATTATTTTTAGTGTTTAAAAAAAAATTCAACTGAGGTAATGATTATAAAAAAAATATTAAAATTATACTTTAAGCAATATACCTTCAGTGTTTGCTTCAGCTATATTTCGGTTGTATTTATAATTAAGGATAATTTCAATGAAGCGGAGGGAGTAGTTTTCTTGTCTGTGTATACCTTCAGTGTTTGCTTCAGCTATATTTAGGTTGTATTTATAATTAAGGATAATTTCACGGGCCTTCCTCCAGATTTTGCTCCATTATACTCACTTCCCTTATGGTTTATGATATTTCGCTTATCTCCCTTATTTTAATTTTCTAGTAACCATTCTTTAAACCTATTTATTACTAATATAAATAAAATACCATTTGACAAATTTGCCATTTTTTAAAATCAATCCCCTTTTAACAAATTTAAGAATAACAACTTAATTTCCTTAGCTAAATCTATGAAAACCAAATGCAGGTTGCTACCAATTACTTTAAATGCTGCCGAAAAGGTATTTACAGCTAACCAAAACGTCTTTGGTGATCTATAGCCTGGTTTGGCCAAGTTGGAAAAATTTGTTTATTTTGAGAAATGCTTTTTTCAAAAGTGTTTTTGGAAAGAAGCAGTTTGTATTTGGCTAATCAATTTGAAAAACACTTTTGAGTAATAATTTGTGTTTGGCCAAGTTTTTCAAAAAATACTTTTAAGTATCAAATTACGAATAAGGACATGAAGAGATTTACTTAATAGTTAATATTATATGAATAAATAAATAATCTCAAATATTTATTATTAAAGATAATAATTAAGTTTTTTCATTTTATTTAAGTAAAACATGAAAATAAAATTAATACTTTAATTATTTCAAGATGATTTAAATATATATATAAAAAATATTTAACAAATATAAAAGCATTCATTCCAAATGTCACCATATAGAAAGTTATCCTAAAAATATAAAGAAATATTAATACATTAGAAAGGTTCAATAATATAATCTCTAATTGTAAGTATTAAGTTTAAAATAAGTAATGTTATTTTACTATATACCATATTTTGCTAAGGGTATTCTTTGGTAAGAAGAAAAGCCAAAACTGTTTCTGCTTCTGCTTTTGGGGAGAAGCTACTTTTTTCTTCTTCTCTAAAACTGCTTCTGCTTCTTTCCAAAAATACTTTTTTTTCCCAAAAAATCTTGGCCAAATACCTCAAGTTAAAAAAAATATATTTTTTGAGCACTTTTGGGACAAGGAGAAGCTTGGCCAAGCCTGCTACTAATCCGCTTGATTCCTACAGCCCAGAAGCACCTTTCAAGTTTTTTTCAATGGCATTTTCATAGTTATTGCAAACTTAAGGGCCGTATAAATTATTGGCGGTCGATAGGAGACCGACGCCGCTTTAAGTTGCGGCTACAGTTTTTCTATGGGTAGGACTGTCTTTCCAAAAATCCTTTGAATTTGCTTCGACGCCATGGCTGACCGACCCTGAGAGATCCTCATATGTTATGTAATTTCAGAATAAGAGGGCTAATTAGTATGAAGCTCAACGTAAATTTGATAGAAGATCAAAGGTTGCACATCAAAATATCTCCTATGAAACACTTTTTTGTAATTCCTTTTCTCAAATACAACAAAAGTAGTTTTCCAGCTTTAAGGTGTCAACATGTATTTGTTAAATTTTTCTCAAGTTTCCATTAATGAATAATATCCATTGATCGTAAGTAGTTTTGTTTTAAGGTTGGGGTTACTGTCAAATTGATTTACTTTACTACGATGCTTAATGATACCCCGAAGCTAAATATACATGTGTTCATTATGTATTACTCCCTCCGTTCAGTTTTACTTGTCAGTATTCTAAAAATTTGTCATTTTTAGCATATTAAGACAAAACAATTTCTTTTTTCCTGTTATACCCACAATATTAATTACTCATTTTAAATCATTTTTTCAAATTCATTAAATATATATATCAATTAATATGGGTATCATGATAAATTATGTATTTCATTTATTATTTTTTAAGGGACGTACAAAGTCCATAATAAACAAGTAAAAGTGAATGCAGGGAGTAAAACATTAACCTTTTAAACTCAAGTATAGGTCATTGGAAAAGCAAATATCCTCGCTTCAAATGTTATTAATTAGAACATCTATGCATTTGCTTATGCAACACACTTAGCACATTATTGTTTAGTATAATTACAAATTTATTTTTTGTTTGGAGCTAATTCTTGAGCCCAAAAGAGTTAGGGTGTAAATTGATACATTTGGTTGAATAAATTTTTTTCCTTGTATCTTTTCTTTCCCATTTCTATTTGCTTGTTTGGTAGGTAAACCTCTATTTTTTTTTATTTTTTTATTTGTTTTTTGCAAAATGCATAGTTTACCCATTAAACTTGCACCGAAATCCCTGTTACACACTTTTTTTTCACGAGAAATATTTTACACACCCAATTTTTCAAAAGTATATCTAAGACACTTATTCGGTGTTTGGCGATTTTTTTTCAGCAAGTGTATTCATGTATAAATAATAACGTAACACGTGTTATTAACTTTAAAAGAAAAATTGAATTTTCAATTATATTCATCTTCTTCATCTTCCCCAAACCGTACCACCATGGCTGCCCCCTCCCAAGTGAGTACTTCTGCACCAACATCAACCATGAAACCTTTATTTTTAGTTTCAGTTTTTAGAATATTAGGACGACATTGAATTTCTATCATCATTACCGATTAAATATTTTTCCAAACTTTCTCATATTTGTATCGTCCCTCTTTCAGATTGACCTAATTGATAATATAGTTAAGTACCAAAATTACTTACACCAACAACAATAAGACCAGAAAAGAACCAAAAATTTCCAACCCATCAATGGATGAAATGGAAGAAACTCCACAGACCCAGTTCTCACGACACACATACAAAGAACTCCATGAATTTTTTCTTCAGATTTGGCCACCCACGAAGCACACCCATGACGCCGTCATTCAGCGATTCCCCATGTTGAATGTGAAACTTTGATTATTTTTATCCTCCTTTAAATCTTGGCAAAACTATTTGGTGGTATGGTGGTAGAAGAAGGTAATAGTGCAGTAATTGAAAAAAGATGGAAAAGACTTGGTAGAATTTTATCTAAAAACGAAATAAAATGATTTAGAAAAATAAAAAAATGAAAAGGATGGACAACTGGCGTCAAAATGAGCCTTTAGACATAAAATTTTAATTGTCCACTCGCCTCTCATGTGTGTAAAATATGTGAGTGACACGTAATAAAAAATATGTCTTAGACACACTTTTGAAAGGTTGAGTGTGTAAAAATATTTTCGTAAAAAAAAGTGTGTAACAGAAATTTCGATGTAAGTTCAATGGGTAAACTATGTATTTTGACTTTTTTTGATAAACAAGGATATATATATATATATATATATATATATATATATATATAT
>AWOL01S0048096.1:51689-75735 GCA_000715115.1 Nicotiana otophora
AGAGAGAGAGAGAGAGAGAGAGAGAGAGAGAGAGAGAGAGAGAGAGAGAGAGAGAGAGAGAGAGAGAGAGAGAGAGAGAGAGAGAGAGAGAGAGAGAGAGAGAGAGAGAGAGAGAGAGAGAGAGAGAGAGAGAGAGAGAGAGAGAGAGAGAGAGAGAGAGAGAGAGAGAGAGAGAGAGAGAGAGAGAGAGAGAGAGAGAGAGAGAGAGAGAGAGAGAGAGAGAGAGAGAGAGAGAGAGAGAGAGAGAGAGAGAGAGAGAGAGAGAGATTAGGGAATAAAGTTTACACCATTACCTATGTCCGTATGGACATTTCCTACTTGGCTATTACAAAGCTTAGATATGTCACTTAGGACATTTTGATTTCCTACCGCTGCAAGCTTGGTGCATACATCCTTACTAAGATATTTAACTAGATAAACAGTTCCTTCATAATCTGAAGTCAAAGCAGTAGTTACAAAAAGAGGAGGATAATACATAATCTTAAGATCCCTGCCATTAGCCTCTTGTAAAGCCCTTCTAGCCAGTTTGTGAGCAGGCCTATTAGCTTCCCTGAAATTGTGATGGACTGTTTGAAGCTTCACCTAGAGCATTAATAACCTGCAATCATGAATCATGAATAATACTGTTAAATATTGTGTTTCCTTGGTCTATGCAATTTATGACATTGGTTGAATCAGTTTCCACTTCTATGGGGGAATATCCTTGTTCATGAGTAATACGCAGGCCTTCTTTTAGAGCCATCAACTCAGTATGCAGGGGTGATAAACCAGTGTTTGAGCCTTGAAATCCAAGTATCCAGTGGCCCAAGCTGTCCCTGAAGAGGCCAGCGAAGCCGCAAAGGGATGGGTATTCCTTATAGGAGCCATCAATGTTGAGTTTGATACAGCCACGCGATAGCTTGAGCCATGTAACAATGATAGTGACCTTTTTTTAGGAATGTATTCCTTCTCTGTAAGGAGCTTGTATTCCTCAGCTTGTTTGTAGACATTTTTTAAGCAAAGCTTGTAGGTAGTGTTGTCATACATGTTATTATTTCCGTTGATCCAAATATTCCAAATAGCAAACGGGAAAAGATCCTTCCAGATAATAATATTATTTCTTAGGTTAAAATTATTATCGCGAATATTGGTGATCTAGTTGTTATTATTATCCCAGGTATGAGTGTCAAGACCTAAGAGGAGCCAAAATTCCCTAACAGTTGTGCACTCAAGAAAGATATGTTTAATGGTTTCGTTGTTTAATTTGCATATCGTGCAAACATGATCAATGTTCATGCCAATGTGATTTAAGTAGTCTCTAGAAGGCAGTCTCTCACGGTAGCGTTTTCAGACTAAGAATTTAATTTTATTTGGGCAATTTAGTCCCAGATACAACTAAAGTCTTTATCTGAAGGAGAGTGGCTATTGATTAATTTGTAACAAGATTGGTAGTAAACAAATCATTTGTATTTAGCGAGAGTATCACATATGTTTGGGCTCGGTGTAATGGCAGTTACTTTGTTAGTCAAAGTTAGGGGAAAGATCATAGATAGTTGGGATAAGTCCCATTTATTATTAATCAGGATATCCTTAATGTGAGATTATCATTTTTTTGAGTTAGAGGATCATTTATACACTGGCGTAAGGGGAGGTAGAGTATTGTAAATTCATTGACTATTCCAAACATTAAGGCTTGAGGAATTATAGGGAAACCAGTGATTCCTTTGTTGAAAATATTCCAACCTTGGATAATGCTATTCCAACCTTGGATTGTAATGACCCGACATGTCGTTTTGAGCTCTAGCACGTCATTTGATAGTTTGAGTCTTTGAGTAGCTTCACTTTA
This sequence comes from Nicotiana otophora, assembly GCA_000715115.1. Lineage (NCBI taxonomy): Eukaryota > Viridiplantae > Streptophyta > Magnoliopsida > Solanales > Solanaceae > Nicotiana > Nicotiana otophora. The sequence continues at coordinate 53,515 of AWOL01S0048096.1, forward strand.
TGCATTATGATTTGTACATATAGCCGGATTTGAATTTCGAGAAGTTCGGAGTTGATTTGGAAAGAAAATTCTCAAGTCGAAAGTTTTAAGTTGAAAGAGTTGGCCAAGGTTTGAATTTTAAGTAAACGGCCTCGGAATTAAGATTTAAAAGTTCCAATAGTTTTGTGTAATGATTTTAGACTTGGGTGTATGCTCGGGTTAAGTATTGGATGGTCCGGGAGCATTTCGACGCTTATTATGAAAAGTTAGCATTTAAAGTTTTGAAAATTTTCCTAAGTTTGACTATGGTTTAACTTTAAGGCTATCAGACTCGAATTTTGGTTTCAGGACTTAGAATAGGCCTGTTTCATCATTTGAAACTTGTTTGCAAAATTTGGTGTCATTTGGAGTTGATTTGATGTAGTTTGGATGCTTGGTTGTAAATTCAAGAAATTCTTAAAGTTCATTGCGATTTTCATGCGTTTTGGAGTCCGATTCATGATTCTAGAGGTTATTTTGGTATTTTGATCACCCTAGCAAGTTTGTGTTATATTTTATATTGGTTTGTGTGATTGGATAGGGTCTTGGAGGCCTTGGATGTGTTTGGATTGTGTCGCGCTCTTATTTGATGTTTCGACGTTGGTTCTTAGGTATAAAGGATTCTATATTGATAAAACGACCTTTGATCTAAGATTTGATTGAATCATTAGACCCGTATCATAATTATGGAGTCATAGCAACAAGAATCATCGAATTCCGATGTCGTATTAGAGAGTTATACCCATTTCCTTGTCGGAAAAGATTGCTGGTGTTGCTGATGCTCAGGTCTGTAGATTTTTACCTTGGTTCGCAATTACGAAGCCTGTAGATTTTTTCCTTAGTTTACAATTATGAGCGTCCACAAATGCGAACATTGTGTCGCAAATGCGACATCTGCACATGGTAAAAGAGCCAGGGGACGAGATTTTGGAGACATTCCCTTATTTTTAGAACCCTAGGCTCGGTAGGAGACGATTTTGAAGAGGGATTTTCATCTACAATATTTGCGTAAGTAATTTTGTTCAATTTTCAACTATTGTACATGATTATATTTAACATCAAAATTTTGAGAAACTTTGGCTATGTTTTGAGAAATGAGGATTTGAGTATTGAGAGTTGAGTTGAACTCGAATTTTGAAACAAAATGCATCCATGGACTCGTGAGGTTATGGGTAATATTTATTTAATTTTTTTTTTGAAATCCGGGTATGTGGGCCCGAGAGTTGACTTTGTTGACTTTCAAGCGAAGTTGAGAATTATTATAAATTAATTAATTATGAGTATTAGAGTATATTTTTATTGGTTTGCACATTGTTTGACTAGTTTTGGATCGATGGGTATCGGTTTGAGGTGTTAGAGAGGTGTTGGAGTCGGTTATAGAACTTCAGAGCGAGATAAGTCTCGTGTCTAACTTTGTGAGGGAAAATCTACCCCATAGGTGTTATATCTTTTATGTGCTACATGTTGTGGGACCTACGCACGTATGAGTTGACGAGTGTCCGTGCGTATGCTAGAAATCCTGATCATGTCTGGGTAGACTTAGACTCACGCCATGCCTTAGTTGTACTATTTGAGTTATTCTTGTTTGTTTAATGCTTTAATTCTCATTATGACATGTGCCTAGACTCGTGTAGAGTAATGGACTCACCATTTTAGATAATTAACGAGTTACTTGATTAGCCATAGAAATTGTGCTTCCCTTACGAATTTCTTCCGCATTGTGCGTATTCGTCGAAAAGCTCCCTTGATTTCATAACTCATACATATATTCGTGAGTGGGGTCAAAGACCCGTTCATGATTTTTATTCTAATGAGATCGGGCTGTTCGCCTCGGCAGGATATTGTAACACACTCCTATGGGATCAGGCCGTTCGCCTCGGCAGGATATTGTAACACATTCCTATGGGATGGGGCTCACCTCGACAGGATATTGTAATAAACTCTTATGGGATCCGGCCATTCGCCTCGATAGGATATTGTAACACACTCTTATAGATTGGGCCATTCGTCTCGGCATTTCTATGGAACACTCTTATGGGATCGGGTCGCCCGCCTCGGCAGAATCATGCAAATACTTGATAAAAAGTCCGCTTAATCATGAATTTCCTGACTTGAGAAGTGACCGTTGATTTGGTATTAACCATTACGTATTCCATTTTTGGAGGTATCCGGTAATTGAGGACTTTGAGTTTACCGTTGAGTCGTAGACCGTATTATTTGCCTATATCTGTACTTATTGTTTACTTACCATGTTTCATACCTATCTACTTTATTATATTTGTTTTACTGGACCGCTAGTAAGTGTCAATATCGACCCCTTGTTACTACTTCTTTGGGGTTAGGCTAGATACTTACTGCGTATGCATTGATTTACGTACTCATGATGCACTTCTGCACTAAATGTGCAGGATTTGACAAGTTGACTATGATTCACAGTACACAGAGTTTTTATCATATTTATTTACTTTATCCTGTCTATCTTGTATTCTAGACAGATGTTGTATTGTTATTGCACTTTCTAGTAGTTTCTCATGCACTTGTGACACCGAGTTTTGGGAGTTCCTAGTGGATAATCATTATTATAGTTCACGTTATTTTATCATTTCACTTTACGATTTATTTACATTCGGAAATTGGTAAAGAAAATCACAGGTTCCTATAAGCGCCACGTTTTATTCTATTTATTTAATGAAATTCCTGATTTTAAAAATTAAAAATGGAAAATTATTTAGATGGTTTCTGTTGGCTTGCCTAACGGCGATGTTGGGCGCTATGACGCCCTATAGTGGGTTTTGGGTCGTGACAATTTGGTATCAGAGCACTAGGTTCATTTAGGTCTCACGAGTCATGAGCAAGTCTATTAGAGTCTTGCGGATCGGTATGAAAACGTCTGTACTAATCTTCGAGAGGCTACAGGGCTGTTAGAAGCATTTCCCTTCTTGATTTCTTGTCGTGCAATTTTATTCCATTGAAGCTTATTTCTTCATTTCCTTCCTACTCATTCTTATGCGGCGTTGAGCGCTTGTTATCAATTGGGCATCGAGGAGTTATAATGGTACTGCAGATGTGGTGCATGATGTTTCTTCCTGCGTATTTGAGTGGGCTATTATCATCGCCTTATGAAGGGGTATTCTGACATTTCCGAATTTGGTGGAATTCTTGTTAATATTGTGGTGTCACCATCCTTGATTGAATGCATTGAGGTTCATCGGCATGTTGGCCTTCATGTGTTGCCTCTGGGCACAGTGTTGTGAGATGGAACGTAAGAAGAAGTTATCAGAGATGGTTGTGTATTGCGACTTCAGGATCGAGTGGCGTTTCCAGTGTTGATGGTTCGAGGGATATGATCTCTGAGGCGGTTTCTATGCTTAGGAATTTCGAATGTGACAAGAAGGGCTTGATTTGAATGTAGGAAAAAGTAAAGTGTTCGATCATTGTCTTGGATGCAATACGACTTCGAGTTTCAAACACGTTGTTGGACCTTCGAGTGATGTTAATGAATGAATGGATTCTTATGGCTGGCAGATCAGTGTGAACCCAGGGAGATTAATTGATTTCATGATGGATGTAACTATATCAATGACGTTGGAGGAGGTCGATATGAGGCTACACAAGTGGGCTATCTTCGGTGAGCAGGTTAGCGGTTGCGTGGTTTTGATGAGGTTCTTACGAAGAATTCTACTTTCTGCCTAACACGGGATGCATGTACTATGATGTGAGCTTGGATCGCTTGGAGAAGATGGTACGACTGTTAGGAGGTCGAGTGTGCGATTATGGCTGATAATTCGGGATGTGTTATGATTAGTCCAACAAGAACTTATGAGAAATTTGGCTGAACAATGGTGTGGGATCATGGTATTTGGGAAGAAAAGGTCATTGTGGGGTCTGGATCTATGTGGTTATGGCGTAAAGCTAAGTGAGCGAGCCCACCACCTATGATTGAGTCACGTGGTTGTGTGCCTGTGTAGTTTCTGGTTATCAGCGCATTGGTGGATTAGTTATGACCAAGAGGAATTTTGGACAAGGAATTTGACGTATATGTGTTACATTTCACCTTATCGATTCATGTGCAGGTCTTGGGGATGACTCAGAATTTATGCTTCCTGTAGATGTGATGTGCAAGGAAACGAATTCATCTGGTTGCTTCTTTGGAAGTGTTCAAGTGCTAGCACAACACTAGAGTTATATTCGGGTCCAGGTCAGAGTGGGTGACTCTCAACAATATTTCTAGTGGGTCCAAGAATTAAAGTGCGGTGTTTAAGATTTTAGGTTCGTTATGTGGCTGAGGACTGGCTTTTGCACCAGACTGTGAAGAATACTTGGAAAATTTCTATGTTATCATCGGGTCTATGGTGCGGTGTTAGAGGAAACAACTTCGGATTCATAGAAGACCTTTCAGAACAGGTGCATCAATTGGAGATACTATCGCGTGCACGGGGAGGGTATGTGATGCTTATAGTTGAGACGGTGTGGCCTCACGAATTGGGTCACTTAGGATGAGTGTTGTTGGAGGTCCGTTATGTGTTTGAATATGACTATTATTCCAAAGACCAGTCAAATATAAATTGGAAGAAGTTGAGCCAGTTAGTAATGGCTTGAATCAGCATGGTTATGGAAATGATCGGTTCCTTAGGTGTATTAAGCTATGCATGTGGTTTGTGGTTGTATATGCGGGTTTGACAGTCGCTGTGGTGTGATTGATTTGGAGGTATTTGATTCGATGGCTTGGTTAGGTGTGAATGGATCCCGAAAGAGTTATAGCGGTTTAGACCGCGACCTGAGGTTTGCATCTTCTGTGGTTATAGGAATTCGATACCGTCTTGCAATCGTTTTTCTGAAATAAGTGGAGTGAAAGGGGTTCTAGCCGATGAATTGTTTATTCTACTGGTGGTTCGGGGTTATAATGAAATCCTTGGACTCTCGCGTAGCGACATGATAGGTGCAATGAGCGGTATGGAAATCAGAAGTTGAGGATCAAGGCTACGGTTCGATTTTGATAAGAATGTCACAAGCTCGGAGGAGCGGAGGAAGAATTCAGATGTTCAGAGTATGCTGGCATTATTTTTGGGTAGCCTGAGGATAGTCTGTTTTGTGGAAGAAGTGTTAGGTATTGAAATGCGGATGCTTGACTAGCACTATGTAAATAGCATGGTCGATGGCCATTAATGTTCAGATTTTACTACCTGGTACGGAAGATTGTGGGAGTATATCCCACGGGAAGATCGTATAAGTGTGATGTGTTGTTCATTTGATTGTTAGAGATTCAAATCAGGTATGGAGATTTTGGTACTATCGCCAATGGGAGAGGTTATGACTGAGAGGCGCTCTATTCCTTTGGTTGTGGACTGTGGGACTTTGTTCCGGATTTGACGGCTGCTCTTATGTGTCGTGAATAGGGTCATTGTGGATCCTTGAAAGGTTATTGGCCTAGTATAGGATTATCAAAATCGACTTGAGGTCCACTAGTAGATCTAATATGAATATATGCTCTACATCAGGTCGGATGTGTTCATTCATCATAGCATTGCTTATGGAGGAATCTTCGGGTGTTGGATGTTATTCCTGTCATTAGCTATTCTCTGTAATACTCTATTATACCATGTGGGTTGCGAGACGGTTTGATTAGTCGTACATGTGTTGTGATCCCTATAGCTTGTGATGTGATATGAGCAAGATATCTCTTGAAATGCAGGGCATTTATTGCGCCTTAGTCGTGTTTGGAATTTTGTATCGTATGGCACTATCTGTCTCCCCAGAGTTGTGTTTATGCACTTAACGTGCTTGTGTTCGGCATTCGGGCATTTAGTGGGTATCAGCATCATGGATCGATGTGTATCTCCTTATTGATTGTTATGTGTGGATCGGTGGCACGCCTCCACAGGTATGATGTTTGGATTGGGTTGCACACTGCAACGGTATCATCTGTGGATCAGGTTGCATGCCATAATAGTAAGATGTTGAGTAATGTTCCCTATACTTATTTTTGTGTGTCTTGTTCCTCATCCCTGATAAAGGTTCATAGCATCTATTGGCCATTTTATTCATTACGTGGGATGGGTAGTTCTTTGCCAGACTTTGTTCTTCCTTATATGTCATATTCGAGTTGTAGCTTATTGGCGCATTTGATGGATTCATATGAGATTTTAGTCAGTGTTTGATGTGGCTTATTGCTTGAGAAGCTTGTACTGGGTGATATGAGATTATTGGACCTGAAATCAGTACGATCGGATTTATGTAAGGTATATTAAAGAGAAAATGTCATTCCGAATGAGGTAATGGTTCTATTCAAGCGGAGAAACTCCATGCATTATTGATTTGATGAGTGGTTATGAGTTTCTACACATCTCTTTCATTGTTGGAGTATTATGAGGGTTGAGACCGGGCTTATATGTGTTATGAGGTATACTACGAGCATCTGGTTCGTGAATTTTCAGCTATTGTAGTCGGATGATGTTATTATGGACATACTAATTGTGCGGTGCATTGTGTGATCTCATCATAGGTGCATGATCATATTTGGTACGGGGGGGGGGGGGGATTTAAGATGTTTAGAGTATGCTAGAACTATTTTCGGGCAGCCTGAGGATGACCTGTTTTGGTGGAAGAAGTGTTGGGTATTGAAATGCGGATGCTTGGCTAGCACTATAGAAATAACATGGTCGATGGCCATTAATATTCAGATTTTACTACCTGGTGCGGAAGGTTGTGGGGGGTATATCCCACGAGAAGATCGTAAAAGTGTGACGTGTTAGTCATTCGATTATTAGAGATTGAAACCAGGTATGGAGATTTTGGTACTTTCGCCAATATGACAAGTTATTACTGAGAGGCACTATATTCTTTTGGTTGTGGACTGTGGAAGTTCGTTACGAATTTGACAACTGCTCGTATGTATCATGAATTGTTTCATTGTGGATCCTTGAAAGGTTATTGGTCCAATATAGGATGATCTAAATTGGCTTGAGGTCCGTTGGTAGATCTAATGTGAATATATGTTTTACATCAGGTCATATGGGATCATTTAGCACATCATTGCTTATGGATGAGTCTTCGGGAGTTAGATGCCTTCCGTGTCATCAGTCATTCTATGTAATACTCTATTATGCTATGTGGGTTGTGACCTGGCTTGATTATTTGCACATGTATGGTGATCCTGTGTAGTTTGTGGTGTTAAATGAGTAGGATGGCTCCCTAGATGTAGGTCACTTATTGCACCTTAGTCGTACTTGAGTTTTTGTAGCACATGGCATTATCCGTCTCCCCAGGGTTGTGTTTATGCACTTGGCGTGCTTGTGATCGATTTTCAGGCATTTCATAGGTATGAACATTATAGCTCGATGGGTATTTCCTTATTAATTGTTATATGTGTATCGAGTTGCATGTCGCAATAGTACGAGGTTGAGTACGGTTCCCTATACTTATTTTGTGTATTTTGTTTCGCATCTTTGAGAAAAGTTCATAGCACCTGTTGGCCATTTTATTCGTTACGCTGTCTGGGTAGTTCTTTGCCAGAGTGCAATCGTCTTTATGTGTCATATTCGATTTGTATCTTGTTGGCGCATTGGTGATGTCCTATGAGATGTTAGTCAGTGTTTGAGGTGGTTATTGCCTGAGCAACTGGTATTGGATGAGATGAGGTTATTATACCTAAAGTCAGTGCGATCGAATTTATGTAAGGTATATTAAAGAGAAAATGTCACTATTCAGTTCAGAATGAGGTAATGATTCTTGTTAAGCGGAGAAACTCCATGAGTTATTGATTCGACGGGTGGTTATGAGTTCCTGCACATCTCTTTCATCGTTGTAGTATTGTGAGGGTTAGAACCGGGCTTGTATGTGTTATGAGGTATATTACGGGCATTGGCTTCGTGAATTTACAACTATTGTGGTTGGAGGATGTTATTATGGGCATACGAATTATGTGGTGCATTGTGTAGTTTCAGCATGGGTGCATGATCATATTTGGTACAATGGGTTGAGATTGATATGGTATTCATATGTTAGAATTAGGTCTCGTAGGGAATTCCAGATGTTGGAATTTGGTTCTAAGGCTTGTGAGCTTAGGAAAAAGGAAGTATTCTCAGTATGGCTCGAGCTAATGTGCTCACATCGGTCATGGTGGCACGGGTAGGTGAACGAGGTGTTAAGCAGTGGGTTGGTACTATTCCGGAGCGGTTCTTGGCATGTTCGAGGACGGACGTATATTTAAGTGGGGGAGAATGTAACGACCCGACCAGTCATTTTGAATTCTAGAGCGTCGTTCGGTTATTTGAGGCCTTAAGTAGCTTCACTTCATGCATTGTGACTTGTACGTATAGCCGGATTTGAATTTTGGGAAGTTCAGAGTTGATTTGGAAGGAAACTTCTCAATTCAAAAAATTTAAGTTGAAAGAGTTGGCCAAGGTTTGAACTTTGAGTAAAAGACTTTGGAATCGAGATTTAAATGTTTCAATAGGTTCATGTGATGATTTTGGACTTGGGCATATGCTCGAGTTAAGTATCGGATGGTCCGGGAGCATTTCGGCGCTTATTGCAGAAAGTTGGCATTTAAAGGTTTGGAAATTTTTCTACGTTTGACAATGGTTTGAATTTAAGGCTATCGGGCTTGGATTTTTGTTTCGGGACTTGGAATAGGTCCGTTTCATCATTTGGAACTTGTTCGTAAAATTTTATGTCATTTGGAGTTGATTTGATGTGGTTCGAATGTTTGGTTGCAATTCAAGAAGTTCTTGAAAATCATTACGATTTTCGAGCGTTTTGGAGTCTGATTCGTGATTCTAGAGTTTATTTTGGTGTTGTGATCACGCGAGCGAGTTTGTGTTATGTGTTTAGACTGGTTTGTGTGATTGGACATGGTCTTGGGGGCCTCAGATGTGTTTGGGGTTGTGTCGCGCTCTTATTTGATGTTTCGATGTCATTTTCTTGGGTATAAAGGATACTATATTAAGAAAATGACCTTTGATTTGTGATTTTATTGAACCATTATATCAGATCGTAATTACGGAGTCATGGAAACAAGAATCATCGAATTCCGAAGTCGTATGAGAGAGTTATGCCCATTTCTGGGTCGGGAAAGATTGCTCGTGTTGCTGGTGCTCAGGTATCGCAATTGCGAACATTTATTCACAATTGCGAAGATCGTAGGTTTCTACCTTGGGTTGCAATTGAGAACAAAGCATGTATATTTTTGCCTTGGTTCTTAGATTTTTTCCTTGGTTCACAATTGCGAATATTTGTTCGCAATTGCGCGGGTACGTAAATGCGAATACTGAGTCGCAAATGCGACATTTGCACCTGGTAAAAGGGTTGGGAGACGAGATTTTGGAGACATTCTCTCATTTTTTGAACCCTAGGCTCGGTAGGAGGCGATTTTGAAGGGGGATTTTCATCTACAATCTTTTGATAAGTAATTTTGTTTAATTTTCAATTATTTTACATGATTATATTTAACATCAAAATTTTGAGAAACTTTGGCCATGTTTTGAGAAATGAGGATTTGAGTATTAAGAGTTGATTTGAACTCGTATTTTGAATCAAAATGCATCCATGGACTCGTGAGGTTATGTGTAACATTTATTTACAAAAAAGTTTGGAATTCGGGTACATGAGCCCGAGAGTTGACTTTGTTGACTTTTCAAGCGAAGTTGAAAATTGTTATAAATTGATTAATTATGAGTATTAGAGTATATTTTTATTGGTTTGCACATTGTTTGACTAGTTTCGGATCGATAGGCATCGGTTTGAGGTGTTAGAGAGGCGTTGGAGTCGGTTATGGAACTTCGAAGTGAGATAAGTCTCGTTTCTAACTTTGTGAGGGGAGATCTACCCCGTAGGTTTTATATCTTCATGCTTCATTTGGAACCAACACACTTAACTACGTGCCTATGGTTTGAAATATGATTTTGGAAAGAAAATAGCTCTAGTTAGTGACTTTGAGACTCTCGAGTTGACTTTGGTAATCATCGAGTAGTTTATTGGACCATAGTGATCTTTAACTTGAGTGTGGTTATTGTAGGCTCTCGACTCTATCCTCTTTTACGGTCTAGTTGCATGAGGGGTGAGGTGATTTGTTACTAGCCCAAGTATCCATGCGAATGGTCTAGAACTTGCCCCGAATGTGCTTCACGCAAAATCCTAATTTTTTCTTGGTTTGGGAAATGATTGTAGGATTTTCTTGGTCTGTTTGAGCTTTCTATTGCCAACCAATATCGTTATCATAGTCAACCCCCTTTGAGCCTCTAGCCTTTCTTATTTGATAACCATATTATAACCTTTTACCCATTTTATCGTGATCCTCTCTTGGCACCCGGACCTTCCTTAACACTCTTGTGAAATAAGTGGCTTAAGGAATAAGCTTGAGGGGAGATTTGAGGAATTTGAAAGAGGTATCAAGGCAAAAAAGAGAAAAAAAATGATCTCTATGAAAAGAGAAGGCAAGAATAGAAAAAGAACAAAAAGAAAAATGCAAAAAAAGAGATAAGTGGAGGGGTTGATGCATTCAAAAAGAGGTAATGATCCCTAACATGAGCATCAAGGGAGAAAAAGAATGAAATGAATAAGAAAGAGTGATGTCAAGTCTTTCTAACCCTCAATAAAAAGAGAATGCCTTTAATAATTGGTAATTATGAGCCAAGAAATGAAAATATGGGGTGCTTAAGTATAGGTGTAACAACTTACCCATATGGTATCCTACTCTAACCCAAAAGCCTTCATTACAACCCGAAAGAAGTCCTACTTGATTTCGAACCGAGTGAACTTACATTAGTGGTGAACTACATGAGGGACAAGTCTATGGAACTTGAAGCCGTACTTGTGACATTCTCTTGGGAGAGAAGAGTGAATTTTTCATGAATCTTAAGATTGAGTGCTAAATTTTGAAGTGAGCTTGTCAAATGGAAGGTAGAGGAGGAAGAGTTTGGAGTCCAGCATGACCTACATGATAGAACAAGAGTCCTTGATTAGTAAAGTCAATTCTTAAAGCTCAACTGTCACATTAGAACTATATGTGCATGATAATTGACTTGTCACCTTGTTGATAATGCATGAGTAATGTGTGTAATTGTTGGTCCCAAGTGAGTATGAATGACTCACCTTTGACTCGCTGAAATGACCTTTCACTTTGAGGAGGTGGGAACTAATCTATTTGCTTGAAGACAAGCAAATACTTAAGTTTGAATGAGTTGATAAATGTGAATTTTGACCACTTATTAGTACCTTTTTACTTTTGTTTTAATATGAAAGTATTAATTTATATTCCCAAAACTAATGAAAGTGTGCAAATTACAGGAATGTTGGAGAATTGGGCTAAAATGAAGAAATCCAACTCAAAAAGGAGTGTTCCGGCTCACAAGGCAAGAAGAGCGCATCATACCAAAAGTGCGGTCCGCAGAAGTATTTCTACGACTGCAGATGAAAGTGCAGACAACAGAATTCTCCTTACGGCCGTGATAAGTGGGAATTTTGACTACTTATTAGCACCTTTTAGCTTTTATTTTAGTCTAAAAGTATTGAATTGTATTCCCGAAACTGATGAAATATGCTAAATTGCAGGAATATTGGAAGATGGACTCTCGAAATGAAATCCAACTCAAAAAGGAGTAATCTAAACTCAAGTCAATAAAAGGCACAGAAGCTCACAAAGTGCGGAGCGTAGAATTTCATCTGCAGCTGCAGATGATGAAAGAAAGTCTAGCAGACTTATGTGCAAAGTGCGGATCGCACATGAATTGTGCGGCCGCAAGAGATGGGCTAGGAACAAAGTTCAGAGAATGTGAAAATTCCCAATTTCCAAGCCCCTCAGAAGTGCGGCCGCAGAAGAAGTGCCTTGCGGCCGCAGACATAAACGTACGGACCGCAGAAGACCAAGTTGTGACTGCAGTTACAAATCTATGGACTGCAGAAAGAATGCCTTGCAGCTGCAGATCAGAATTATGCGGCCGCAGACCTCCAGTTCCTGACAAGTTGAAGAAATCTACGGACCTCACATGGAATTATGCGGCCGCAGAAGCTCCCGAGGGGCATTTTTGTCCGAAATTGCTAGCTTTGTATAAATAGAAAAGTTTCACGAAATTAGGTCAACTTTTGACATCAACAGCTACATTAGATGTTTCTCTTTGCTTCTTTTAGTAGTTTTTCATATTTTGGGATATTTTAGCATATATTTTATCATTTTAATTTTACAATATGAGTTTAATTAGCATTTCTTCTTCTATTTCTTCAATTGCAAGCATGAGTAGCTAAAATTTTACTAGGGTTGTGATCCAACCCTAGTATGTAAACCTTATGGGTGTTTAATATAATGCTTGTTTATGGTTGGGTGTTTATTATTTAGCCTTGTTCATGCTTTTATTTGTGGAATTAATGGTTGCAAATATTAGTTCATGCCTATTTGACTTAGTCTTTACTTGAGAAAGAGAGACTTAGTCTGGGAAACCTTGGTTAACAAGAAATTGGATCAATCGAGAGATTGATAATCCCAATTAAAGAGTTCAACCTAGAGATAGTAATAACCCGACTTGAGCTTTTATCAACCGTTTTGTGCAATACCCATTTGGACTTGAGAAAGTTAAATTGGAAAACATTGCTCTCCGACCGAGAGGTATTGAGTGGGTTATTGAGAGTTAATAGCTATAATATACCCCGATCAATAAAACAAACATTAAGGTTTATATCCCATTAGGCAAATACCTAGGTAACGATCATAGCCCTAGGCTTTTTACAAAACTTGAGAAACAACAAAAATAATTTTCTTAGTTTTATTTCTTAACTTTGCAATCTTAGTTTTAAATTAGACATAGAAACAACTCAAATTTGTGGAAGTGTAAATTAAGAAAGTCAAACTCACATTCTACAATATATATTCCTATCTCTTATATATAACTCCTTGTGTAAATCGATCCCGACTCTTGTTGGGTATTATTATTGCAATCGACCGTTTCATAACCTTTATTTGAGGTGTAAAATTAGACAAGATTAATTTTTAGCACCGTTGTGGGGGAGCTAAAAACGGTGTTAGCTATATATTTAGGTGTGTTTTGGGGAATATCTTCTTTTCCTTCCTTGTTACTAACGTGTTGAGAAATTGTAGGTGCAATCATATCAAATAATGAGCTCGAAAACTTTCCTTTGGGGGATGTGGACATTGAGGATGATCAAATGGATGAGATCCCTCTTGAACCTCAAGAAAATAGACAAGGCAGAGCGCCTCATGACAATGTACCCGCTCTACCCCCACCTCCACCAAGAGCGGCACCACACCTGGTGTTGCCGAATGAAGGGTATGCAAGTTCTATAGTCTCTCCCCGTATTAGGGCAGGCAACTTTTAAATAACCAACGTGATACTCACTTTGCTCGAGCAACGAGGGTTCTTCACCGATGCACTGGGTCAAAATGCATACAAATACTTGAAGGGGTTCATAGATACATGTTGGGGGAGTAAACAAACAAATGTCTCCGAGGATGCTTTAAGGCTAGGGCTTTTCCCCTTCTCTCTATGGGGAAAATCTTTATATTGGTTGGAACGTTAGCCAAATCATTCCATTCATACTTGGGATGAATTAGCAGAGAAATTTATTTCTAAGTACTTCTCTCCCGAGCACATGGCTATTCTTCGGGATAAAATTATATTATTCAAGCAAGAGCCTAATGAACCACTACACGGGATATGGAAAAGGTATAGAACAATGATGAAAGAGTACCCCAACAACGATATGACAGAAAATATGATTCAATAAACTTTCTATCAGGGGATCAATACGACCAATCAATGTGTAGTAAATCAACTTGCCAGTGGAAACTTTATGACTATGCCTTATGCGGAGGCGTGTGATATTTTGGATGAGATGGCGGATACTTCATCAACGTGGCAATCCCAGGCTAATGTTCCACAAGGGGATCCCAATATGATTCACCTTCACAAAGAATTGCATGACCATGGGCAAGCCATAGCCGAATTGACTACCACCATGAACCAATTGGCAAAGGATCAACTTCAACAAATGCAAAACCCGAGGCAAGTCAATGCAATGGAGGAAGTAAACATGATGGTGAAAAAACGGAGAACAAAAGTCCGCAAGTGAAACAAAGAGTGGAAAATTTTGTACACGAAAGTAGTGAGTTTGAGCAAAAGGATTCCCATAATGACCAAGAAAAAGAGGTCCAATATGTGAACAACTTTCAAGGGCAAAGAAACAACTTCCAAGGCCCAAGCCAACAAAAATGAAGACCTCAAAACAATCAAGGAAATTGGAATTCTCACAATCAAAGCAATTGGAATAACAACAACAATCAAGGCAATTGGAGTGGAGGAAATAATCAAGAAAATTGGCATAATAATAATAACTAAGGCAATTGAGGAGGCAACAATCAAGGCGGGTGGAATAACAATCAAGGAAATCAGTGGTTGGGTTTTTAAAGGTCCCCGATGTATCAACAACCGAGCAACCCACTTTCTTATCATTCCCATGGTCCTAGTTCTTCCAACAATGAAATGGGCCGTATTGAGAACATGTTTAAGCAAATGATGGAGATGAATGCCGATTCTGATGCCTAACTTGCTTCACACAACACATCGATCCATAACTTAGAGGTGCAAATGAGGAAAATCTCTCAAGCTTTAAATTCTCGTCCTAAGGGGGCACTATCAAGTGGCACGGTGGTGAACCCAAAGGGTAGGAACAATTCGGGGCATGCCATGGCCGTTACTACAAGAAGTGGTAGAGGTGGGAATGCACCCACCTCAAGTAAAAGGCAACTTGTGGATGATGAGCAAGTGGTAGAAGAAGAAGAGATTCCGAACAATGTGGTGCAAGCAAATGATTAAGTGCGGATTGATATTGATGACACTGTGGAAGAGACTCAAGAGTAAGTGATCCTATCTAGGGATCATGTTATTGACATACCGGAACCGATAGTGCAAAAGGCTAAGTCAAAATTGCCTAAGACACCTCCTCCATATCCTCAAAGGCTTTCCAAGAAAAATGGTAAGAATCAATTCAAAAAGTTCATTGACATGATGAAGAGTCTCTTAATAAATATGCCATTAGTTGAAGCTTTAGAGCAAATGCTTGGTTATGCAAAGTTTATGAAGGATTTGGTGAAAATAAGCGGTCAATGAATTTTGAAACTATCAAAGTCACTCATCAAGAGAGTGCAATTGTTCATTCGATGGCTCCTAAATTGGAAGATCCCGGTGCTTTCACAATCTCTTGTACCATTGGAAGTGTCGAGTTTGCTAAAGCTATTTGTGATCTTGGGGCAAATATCAATTTGATGCCCTATTCGATTTTCAAGACCTTGGGAATTGGGCAACCAAGACCCACATCTATGAGATTACAAATGGTCGATCGTACAATGAAAAGATTGTTGGGAGTGATTGAAGATGTATTGGTTCGTGTTGATAAGTTCATTCTTCCGGTAGATTTTGTTATTCTTGATTGTGAAGTGGATTATGAGGTGCCAATTATTATTGGAAGATATTTCCTTGCTATGGGGAAGGCTCTTGTTGATGTGGAAGCTGAAGAACTCACTTTCCGGGTGGGTGATGAAAAGGTGGTGTTCCATGTGTGCAAATATATACGGCAACCAAATAGCAATGAAGTGTGTTCTTTCGTGGACTTGGTGATCGATGTGATTATTGATGATACAAGTGCCATGATTAATGTGGGTGATATGTTGGAGGCCGTCTTGCTCAACTTTGATGATGACGAGATGGATGGCTTCATGAAATGTGTGAATTCTTTGTAAGGAATAGGGTCGTACAAGTATGTACCCCGGAAACTTTCCTTGGACCTTGAGAATAGAAAAACTCCTCCTACAAAGCCTTCAATTGAAGAGCCTCCTACTTTAGAGTTGAAGCCATTACCTCTACATCTTCGGTATGAATTTCTTAGTCCTTGCTCTACTTTACCGGTTATTCTTTCCTCTTGTTTGACTAACGTGCAGGTTGACTCTCTATTGGCGGTGCTCCGCAAGAGAAAGAAGGGTATTGGGTGGACTTTGGCGGATATTCGAGGAATAAACCCTAAATTTTGCATGTATAAAATTAACTTGGAAGAGGATGACAAATCATCTATTAAACATCAAGAGGAGACTCAATGAAGCTATGCAAGATGTGGTCAAAAAGGAAATTATCAAATGGTTGGATGCCGGGGTTATCTACCCTATTTCTGATAGTTTGTGGACTTCTCCGGTACAATGTGTCCCAAAGAAGGGGGCATGACGGTGGTCACCAATGATAAGAATGAGTTGATTCCCACAAGAGCGGTAATCGTATAGAGAGTGTGTATGGACTATCGTAAGCTAAACAAAGTCACAAGGAAGGATCATTTTCCACTTCCCTTCCTTGACCAAATGCTTGATAGGTTGGCCGGTCGTGCTTTCTATTACTTTCTAGATGGATATTTGGGCTACAACCAAATCCTTATTGCTCCGGAAGATCAAGAGAAAACAACTTTCACATGTCCTTATGGTACTTTCGCTTTCAAATAGATGTCATTTGGCTTATGTAATGCACCGGTGACTTTTCAAAGGTGTATGATGGCGATGTTTACGAATATGGTCGAGGATTACCTTGAATTCTTCAAGGATGACTTTTCGATGGTCGGGGATTCCTTTGATGATTGCTTGGCAAATTTGGATAGAGTATTGGCAAGGTGTGAAGAAACAAACTTGGTGCTAAATTAGGAGAAATACCATTTCATGGTAGAGAAAGGCATTGTCCTTGGCCACAAAATTTCAAAGAATGGCATAGAAGTCGACAAGGCAAAGATTGAGGCAATTTCTAAACTTCCACCTCCGACTTCAGTAAAAGGCGTGTGGAGTTTCTTAGGTCATGCGTGGTTCTACCGGCGCTTCATAAAGGATTTTTCTAAAGTGGTGAACCCGTTGTGCAAGTTCTTAGAGAAAGATGCTAAGTTTCACTTCAATGATGATTGCATGAGATCCTTTGAATTGCTAAAGTTCAAGTTGACAATCACTGCCATTATCACCGCTCCTAATTGGAGTATCCTTTTTGAGCTCATGTGCGATGCTAGTGATATAGCGGTTGGAGCAGTTTTGGGGCAATGCATCAACAAGACATTTTATCTGGTCTACTATACTAGTAAGACAATGAATGATGCCCAAGTCAACTACACCGTTACGGAGAAAGAACTCCTTGCCATTGTGTTTGCAATTGAGAAGTTCCGCCCGTACTTGATGGGTGCAAAGGTTATTGTTCATACGGATCATGCGGTACTTTGCTATCTTATGAGCAAGAAATATTCCAAAGCTCGATTGGTGAGATGGGTGCTATTGTTGCAAGAGTTTGATATTGATATCCAATATCGAAAAGGGAGTGAAAATCAAGTGGCGGACCACTTGTCTCATTTGGAGGAGGAGGGGAGGCTTCATGATGGCCTTCAAATCAATGACTCCTTCCTCTATGAGCAACTCTTGGCTATTTCAATGAAGGAGGTGCCATGGATCGCAGATCTAGTAAACTTCCTTATGTGTGGAATTATCCCGGATGAGTTCTCTTCAAATAAAATGAAGAAGCTCAAACAGGATTGTCAAGATTATTATTTGGACGAGCCATACATTTTCCGAATTTGCATGGATGGGGTAATTAGAAGATGTATGCCGGACAAAGAGCAAAGTGATATTCTTGAGGCGTGCCATTCTTCGCCTTATGGTGGTCACCATCGCGGAGCAAGAATGGCGGCAAAAGTACTAAGCTGCGATTTCTATTGGCCCACTCTTTACAAAGATGCAAGTGATATGGTGAAAAGATGTGATGAATGTCAATGGGCCGGTGGAATCTTGAAGAAGAATTAAATGCCTCTCACTACCATTTTGGAGATTGATACCTTTGATGTGTGGGGTATTGACTTCATGGGTCCTTTTGTGAGTTCTTGTGGAAATACCTACATCTTGGTCACGGTTGATTATGTGTCTAAATGGGTTGAGGACATTTCTCTACCCAACAATGAAGCGATAAGTGTGGTGGCATTCTTGAAGAAGAATATTTTCACAAGATTTGGTACTCCGCGGGCTATCATAAGCGATGGGGGGTCGCATTTTTACAACAAGGCTTTTGACACTTTTCTTAGAAAGTATGGTATCACTCACAAAGTTAATACTCCCTATTATCCACAAGCTAGCTGTCAAGTGGAAGTCTCTAATCGGGAGATAAAGAGTATCTTGTCCAAAACAGTGAATGATAACCGGACGGATTGGTCAAAGAAGCTTGATGATGTACTATGGGCTTATCAGACTGCTTTCAAAAATCCTATCGGGATGTCCCTATATCGGTTGGTGTTTGGAAAACCTTGTCATCTCTTAGTGAAACTTGAGCACAAAGCCATGTGGGCTTTAAATAAATTGAATCTTGATTGGGATGCAGCTGCTAACTTGCGGGTTGCACATTTGAATGAATTGGATGAGTTCCGGTACCATGCCTATGCAAGTTCGTCCTTGTACAAAGAGAAGATAAAATACCTCCATGACATATACATTCGAATAGGGAGTTCAGGGTGGGCGATCTTGTTTTGCTGTTCAACTCACGGTTGAATATGTTTCCCAAAAAACTGAAATCTAAATGTAGTGGTCCCTTTAAAATTGTGGGTTTAACGCCTTTTGGTGCATTGGACTTGAAGAACAAAAACAATGAGGTTTTCCGAGTCAATGGTCACTAGGTGAAGCACTATTTGGGAAAGGCTGATGATGGCCATGTGGTGGCAGTGATTCATTTCAAATGATGGTAATCTGCGTCGTGCCCCGATGTTAAATCAGGCGTTTCTTGGGAGGCAACCCATGTTTCTTTTTCTTTTCTTTTCATCTTTTTTAGTTAGGTATTATTTTTATGCTAATTAGTTTTGAAGTATGTTGCAGGAATGAGTGTACTTTACAGGAATTATGCCCAGAAAATTGGCTAAGTGTGGAAAGAATTGCGGACCGCAAATGTATTGTGCGGACTGTAAAATGTTAGTTGCTACAGCAAAAGGTAATCTACGGACGCACAATTACATTGCGGACCGCACAAATTGAAGGGGGGAAGTGACAACTCTCTGAAGTTGGTTTGTCAGAGAAATGGCCAAATTGCGTCCGCAAGACAAAATCTGCGATCCGCTACAAATTCTGCGGCTACACAACAAATTCTGCGGGCTGCAACACAAAAGGGCTTCTGATCCCCCAGGTAACAGAGTGCGGACCGCAACGGAAATTCTGCGGCCGCACTCAACTCTCTTTCCCTTAGTCAAAACCGTCCAGTATAAATAGAAGGCCTAGGGCTACTGTTACGTTTTTTCCCTCTCTGAGCATTCACAAGTCTAAAACATTAAAATCATCTGGTAAATTATTTTCCACACATACTCAACATTTGTGATTACTAATTTGCACTACTTCAAATCTGGTATGCCTTAATTACTTGTAGAATTTCTCAATTTGTATTTTATTTTACAACTTGTTAAGTAGTTTTAGGCCAATTGTTAGTAGAATTCAATTATACAACCATGTGGGGTTAAACCTATAATGGGTCAACTAGTACTTGCTCTATGTGGAATGGGTAAATAGATTTTCATAATTATACACTACCACCATATCAAATTTGTGCAAAACATTGCAAACCCTAGAACTCTAATCGTAATTGTGTTGAAATCTGCGACCGCACAAGAAATTGTGCAGTCCGCAAAAGTTGAAATTAGAGTACTTTAGTCAAGCATGATTCTGCGGCTGCAATAAAAATGTGCGGACCACAGAAATCCCATTGCAGCCACAGAACAACTAGTTCTCTGTTATGAGAGAGTTGTCAATTTGATGACTCATATGTGCGGTCGCAATGGAAAATATGCGGACTGCAGAAAAGTGATTGCGGCCACAAAACAGCCCATTATCTGTTATTAGAGAGTTGGCATATTAGTGGTATCTAAGCTGCGGCCGCAATGAAAATTATGCGGACTGCAATCCAATTCTGCCGTTGCACTGACAATTGTGCGGACCGCAAATCCAATTCTACAGCCGAAAGATTAAATTGTGCGATCGAGAATGCCCAATCTACGGCCGCAATGATATTTCTGTGGACCACACTCCCTTACCCTGCAAGCATGTTTTACACTATATTGTTCACTTTCTCTCTGGTGTGTTTTTATATGTTTGCACTTGAATTACAACTGTCACATGATGTTACTTGGTACATAAAATAGTTAGATTTTGAGGCAGATGTGATACTTCAAAGGGGAGGGGTGAATCTTCCAAGGGTCGAGGCAATAGTGATATACCCCCCGCCCTCGAAAATATAATCACAAAGAAGGCTACAGCCGGCCGAAGGAGAAATGTAGAGCCCTCCGAATCCAGTTCTTATGCCCCGTCTAGGGAAGCATCAGAGGGAAACTCGGTTCAAGAGCTGTCGGTTGTCCAATCAAAGCTATCAGAAAGGTATCAACTCTAGGACGAGCCTTCCACATCACATAGCACCTACGATGGTTCGGAAAGTGCTAGTAAGGTTTTTGAGTCCTCCTCTACACCTGTCCCTGAGGCACCAGCTATTACAGTTGATGACATCCCAGATGATGGCTGAGAGGGAGATACTACAATTGCCGGCCTTGAGCGGTCAAAGAAGAAAGAGGTCTGGGAGGACCGGTTCGTCAGTCTGGCTGCCTTCACTAGCTTCTGTGGGTGGTGGCCGGTGAGGTTGCTGACTCTTGAGCGACAGTTCCAATTACAAGATCTAGAAAATTATAACCCGACAGTCTTGAGGCAGTTCCGAGACGGAAGGGGTGGATGTGGTTCACCCAGAGCGTAGTGGATGCAAAGGAATATCTTGTCGAGGAGTTCTACGCTAATGTGGCGCACATCAAGAAAGGAACAAAGATAACTAAAGTGAGGAACCTGAAGGTATGTTTTGACCAGCACACATTGAACACCTACTTGGGGTTTGATGATGTTGAGCCCGCACAGTATTTGGAGAAGTTGGCAATGGGAAATGCAGCTCGCCCATGACTAGCTCAGATTCTAGTAGCTCCTGGGCTACCACCACCATGGATTACTGTAGGGGTGTCTATTCACAGAAACACCTTGAGTTTTAAGGCGAAGGGGTGGCAGACCTTTGTATATAGCCGACTCGACCCATGTCAAAATGAGATAAATCTTCCTATCCAGCGGGCAGTTCTAGTCACCTCCATCATGGCCAGGTACCTGATCAATATGGGTGTCGTGATGTCGGCCAACATATCTGTGGTTGCCAGGCAAGCTGATACTTCCTACCCATATTCCAACACCATTACTGAGTATCTTACGGATGCACGGGTGGAGCCGAGGGATTTTGATACGAAGGTGCCGGCGAAGAAGACCCTCTCATGGTATTCATTGATGGATGCACACAACCCTAAGAAAAAAGGTCAGCCGACTACCACCATAGGCCAGTTTGGTGAGCCATCGGTGGTAGCGGCAAAGACAGTCGACATCCCATATACGTCAGCATAGCCTTCAGCCAGTGCAGCAATGAGGCCCTCACCTCCAGCCTCAGTGCCTCCAGCAGCCCCCATTACAGGTTCCACCTCGGCTTTGAAGTAGGTACTGATGCCCACTGCTCCACTATCTGCACTGCGAGTCTCCCAGACACTGGTGAGCCTCAACAACTGGATGCAGACAACTACTGCAAAACTGTCTGATATATCTAGTAATGTTGCAGCATAGTCCTCTACTCCGTCACCCCATATTCCCACCACAGTTGAACAAAACTCTGAAGAAGCTCGTGGAGAATCAGAACACAATTATAGCCACTTTAGTGTAGCATGGGTCAGTGATAGAAGAGCTGGTCAAGGAAGTGAAGAAGATGCGGAAGTCCCAGGCCTCTAAGAAGTCAGTGGACAAGCTCCGGAGACAGGTTACCACGCTTGCAGCAGCCAGAGACATTCTATTTGACATGCTGATTGACCCGCACCACCGAGGCCCAGATCTTATAGCACATGCAATACCAGTTAGCCGGTCTGAGGAGCCAGACCTTGCTGCTGACACTGCCGAGACAGTACGTCTGATATTCACCAACCCACTCACGCCCAGAGTTGATGATAATGAGATCCAGTTGGATGTGACTGAGGTCAGTGATGCTGTTGTGGGCACAGAGATGGCCAAGGAGCCATAGGGAGTTTTATTCACTCATACCCTTCCTTTACTCTTATTTTGTTAAGTATTGGGGACGATGCTTATTTTTATTCGGGGGGGGG
>AWOL01S0048097.1:0-12027 GCA_000715115.1 Nicotiana otophora
CCAGATAGCATGACGGGCCAACTCGGAGAACCGCATCTCATACTGCATCACAAACATATCACCATGGCGGAGCCGCTCAAACTGTCTACGCAGCGCCTCTCTATGGGATCAAGGCACGAAGTTGTCCAAAACGACCACAGAGAACTGCTGCCAAGTAAGGGGTGCTGCACTAACAGGCCTACGACTCTCGTAAGTCTCCCACCATCTGAGTGCAGCCCCAAAAAACTGAAAGGTAGTGAATGAGACCCCACAAGTCTCCAAAATACCAGCAGTACGGAGTATCCTCTGACACCTGTCCAAAAAGTCCTGAGCATCCTCTATCTCTGTACCACTGAAAGGTGGTGGCTGAAGTCTCCCAAACCTCTCCGACCTACGCTGATCATCCTTAGGCATAGTAGGAACCCCATAATCTTGAGCAACAACAACTGGATGGGCTGGTGGTTCCTCCGGTGTCTGAAGTCCCTGAATAACCTACTCGGGTGTGCGAGCGACGGGAGTCTGAGTGCCTTCCCTGGCCTGAGAAGTGGCTGTGGCCGTCGAAATAGAGACTGCCTGAGCAAGGCCAGTACATGCTGTTAGAATATGAGCTAGGGCCTCCTGAAGGCCTGGAATCACGATAGGCACACGTGGTGCCTGAGCTGGTGCATCAACAACTGGAACTTGGTCCTGATCTGGGACAACCGGTGGATCTGTAGGTACTGCCCCAACTGATGTACGGGCTGCACCTCTGCCCCTACCATGACCTCCACCGCGGCCTCAGCCTCTCGCGGCCCTGGCTGGTGGTACTGGTAGCTGGCCCTCCTGACCGGTAGCATGAGTCCTCACCATCTATGAGAGAAGGAAACAACAGATGTTTAGTTACTAGAATCAACAGATTCGCACAACAAGAATTCAAGAATGTGGAGTTTCCTAACGGTTCTGCAGCCTCTCGAAGATACGTACAGACGTCTCCGTATAGATCTGCAAGACTCTACTAAACCTGCTCATGACTCATGAGATCTATGTAACCTAGGCTATGATACTAATTTGTCATGACCCAGACTAACCTCTGTCGTGATGGCGCATATCGTGGAGTTAGGCAAGCCGACTCATTTCCAAAACAAACTGATATTTTTATTTCAAAGATAATTTCAAGGTTATTTAACATAAAACCTCCATTTAAAGAGTTCCAAATAAAGAAAAATAGAAGTGTGGAAAAGAAAAGCCCGACATCGGGGTGTCACTAGTCATGCGCATATACTACAATCTGTCTAACAATATAAGGTGCAGGGAGAAGAGCTGGGGCTGCGATCGCCAAACAACTACCTTGCTATCTCCAAGAAAATCTACAGCCAGAACACCCAATAACCACTACCGTGTCCAGCTACACCTGAAACTGCACATAAGGTGCAGGGAGTAACGTGAGTACGCCAACTCAATAAGTAATAACAATAAATAAAGACTGAGCAGTAGTGACGAGTAATAAAGCATATAACGTTCATATCAGGAAATTTCAATAAAACACCACATGCTTTTAAAAAAAAATCAATTAAAGACATTTTTCCAATAGTTTTTCAAACAAGGCTCAATGCAAAGGTGAGCAATAATGATGAAATCATAAACAGCCCCTCGGGCAAAACATCACTCATATACAGCCCCTCGGGCAAACCTCACAGTCACTCATGCCACTCGGGCATACCTCACAATCACTCTTGCCACTCGGGCATACCTCACAATCGCTCATGCCTCCCAGTCACTCAACACTCGGCACTCGCACTTAGTAGGTACCTGCGCTCACTGGGGGTGTGTACAGACTCCGGAGGGGCTCCTTTAGCCCAAGCGCTATAATCTGCACAGACAACTCACGTACCAAAATAATAAATATGCTGCAAGCGGGCATCCCCGATCCACACTCATCCTCACAATTCAGGCCCTCGATCTCACTCAATAATAAATATGCTGCAGGCGGGTAGCCCCGATCCACACTCATCCTCACAAATCAGGCCCTTGGCCTCACTCATTCATAAACCTCTCTGGCCACTCGGGCATTTTAGTAAAATAGGGCATTCGGCCCAAAACATTTATAAGCATCAAAATAGAGTCATAAAACTGAGTTATGCGGTAAACAAATATAAACATGACTGAGTATAAATTTTCAATCGAAAACAATGAGAGGATGGTAAGAAACAGCCCCTAAGGGTCCAAACAGCTTTGGCGCAAGGCCCAAACATGGCATTCATCCCGATTTATAGAAATTCTTTCTAAAACATATAAGTATCATATGGTTTCAACAAAGTATGCAACTTTGCAGTTGCTACGAGATGGACCAAGTCACAAATCCCCAACAGTGCACGCCCACATGCCCGTCACCTAGCATGTGCGTCACTTCAAAATAGTAGAATGATATGAAATCTGGGGTTTCATACCCTCAGGACTAGATTTACAATCGTTACTTACCTCAAAACATGAAACTTTTTACTCTGCTCTGTCTTTGCCTCGCAAATCGGCCTCTGAATGCCTCGAATCTAGTCACAAATAATTCATTTCAGTCAATAAAATTTACTGGAATTAATTCCATAAGAAAATACTAATTTTTCATAAAAATCCAAAATTTAGCTCAAACATTGCCTGTGCGGCCCACGTCTCGGAACCCAACAAAAGTTATAAAATCCGAAAACCCATTTAACCACGAGTCTACCCATACCAATTTTACCAAAATCCGACCTCAACTCGGCCCTCAAATCTACAAATCTTATATCCAAATTTCTAAGTTCCACTCTCCGATTTACACCTCAAAATCATGTAATCTAGTCGGATTATTCAATGATAATTCATTATTATGGAGTAGAAATGATCACAAGGGACTTACCCTAAGTTTTCCTTGAAAATGTATAAAAAATCGCCTCTCCTCAAGCTCCAATTTGTCAGAAATGGCAAATGGGACGAAGTCCCTATTTTTATAATTCTGCCCAGACAACCTCGGTTCTGCCTCGATCTTGGCCTTCGATCTTGGCCTTCTATTGGGGTCCTTGATCCTGGCCCTCGATCCTGGTTCTCGATCCTAGGCCTTCGATCATGTCTTCGACCCGGCCTTCGACCGTGACCCTCGACCCTGGGCTCGATCATGGCTTTGATCGTGGCCCTCGACTCTGGGCTCGATCATGGCTTCGATCGTGTCCCTCGACCTTGAGCTCGATCTGGGCTCGAATCTCGCAGAAGAAATTTCCAACAGAAGAAAATTGCAGCAGCTGTTGCAGTTCAATTTTTGATCCGTTAACCATCCGAAACTCACCCGAGGCCNTATTGGGGTCCTTGATCCTGGCCCTCGATCCTGGTTCTCGATCCTAGGCCTTCGATCATGTCTTCGACCCGGCCTTCGACCGTGACCCTCGACCCTANTCAAATCACCTCAAACAACGCTAAAACCATGAATTATGCCCTAATTCAAGCCTAATGAACTTTGAAATTACTAATTTCTACAAACAACTCCGGAACCTATCAAATCATGTCCGATTGACCTCAAAGTTTTCACACAAGTCCTAAATGACATAACAGAGGTATTACAATTTTCATAATCGGATTCCGAACCTGATATCAAAAAGTCACCCCCGGTCAAACTTCTCAAAAAATAAAACTTTCGGCATTTCAAGCCTAATTCCTCTACGGACTTCCAAATAATATTTCGGACACGCTCCTAAGCCCAAAATCACCATACAGAGCTATTGAAATCATCAAAATTTAAATCCGAGATCGTTTACATATAGGTCCATATCCGATCCACTTTTCTAACTTAAAATTTTCAATTATGAGACTAAGTGTCTCATTTCACTCCGAGTTTCTTCTGGACTAGAACCAACTAACCCGATATAACATAATATAGCTGAATAACACAAAAAGAAGCAGGAATGGGGAAAATGGGGTTATAACTCTCGAAACGACCGGTCGGGCCGTTACAGATTTGGATCGGGGGATTGATATAAATACTCCCCAAACGAGTTATTCTAGGGTTGGACACGATTTTGGAGAAGGAAAAGGCTGCCAAGCACTGTGGAGCAGGAATAAGGTTTGATGAGACCTATTGGAGGATGATTTTCTAATGCGTTTAATATAGATTTGCCTTTGATGTTTATCTACTTGTTCAACTATATTTTCATTGTTGTTAATTGAAGAGCTCTCAATTAACCGGGCCTATTTAGTGTGTATATTGCTCGAGAGAGAGTAGACATTTAGGTAGTTATTTAACGACACAACTCCTAACGTAGTTGAGAGATCGATACAGAGGGTTTAAAGGCGGGATTAGAGATAACGAAGCCTTAGTGTGATCGTAGTGAGCGGTAAATTAGTGCCAGGTAGCGTAGTTCGAGAGAATACATCTAGTAAATTATGGTAGTTTCTCGAGAGAGAGCTATGACAATCAAAATACTCACGATTGGTAGAGAATGTTTAGGCAAATTCATGAAAATGTAGCGGGAAAGATTCCGACAATAGGGGAAATCATAACCTTAGACTTTTCCAATTCTTGTCTACAACATTTTCTTTGTTAGTTATAAATTACTGCATTTTTAATTACTTTGATCTTAGTTATTAAACTCTCAAATTGTTATATAATATTTTTGAAGGTTGATTACTTGAATTCGTGCAAAACTATTGGTTGTAATTAGTATGTTATTTCCTTATGGGATTCGACTCCGAACTTGTAAACCAGATTATATTTGCAACGACCGCTAGACCTCTTAGGAGGTATAGTTGGGCGTGATCAAATTTTGGCGTCATTGCTGGGGAAGAAACATTGTTATTAATTACAGCTAGAAGAATTGTTAGGATTCTTAGTTTAGTCAATTTTCTCCATTTTACTTCATTACATTGAAATTCTAACGTTTTTAGTCTTGTTTGTTATAGGTGTATGCCTAGAAACTCCTCAAGAATTGGTGAATTGTTTGAAGCATTACCAGATCTTGCGAAAGCTTTCAAGGCATTAAATAGTGCAAACAAGAAAGAAAAACGACAACAACACCCAACAGAACAAATTGAATTAGACATGGGTGAAGTTCAAAGAAACGTGGGAGAGGTTCAAAGGTATGCAGGTTAAGTGTCCACATCATGGCATTCAGGATCAGATGTTGGGACAACGTTTTTACATAGGATTGGCGGATAACTTGAAGGCCAATGTTGATGCTTCTGCAGGTGGAGCATTTTTGACCAAGTCATTTAGAGAGTGTAAGGTCCTTCTAGATAAAATGTCTCAAAACTCAGGATGGATGACAAGAGACACTACAATCACCCCTATAGTTCACTCAGTAGCATTGGACCCGAACAACTCCATAGCCGAGAATATGGCTACTCTGATGACGCAAATAAGTATCCTCACCAAGAAGATTGATAAATCAGGCCAGAAGTAGGTACACATAGTTGACACGACTAATGGGGGATTATGTACACCATGCATTAAC
The DNA here is from genome assembly GCA_000715115.1 of Nicotiana otophora. Lineage (NCBI taxonomy): Eukaryota > Viridiplantae > Streptophyta > Magnoliopsida > Solanales > Solanaceae > Nicotiana > Nicotiana otophora. Next base: position 5,430 of record AWOL01S0048097.1, read on the forward strand.
CAACCATACGTGTGCTCATGGAGTGGTGAAAGTGACAACCAAAACTATCAGGAGAATATGAACTATGTGGGCAATTATGGAGGCCAGAGGCAGGGTGGTCAGAATTGGGGGCAGTAGAATCAGCAATATAGACCAGCACAACAACAATATAATAACACCAATAATTCTGGAGCTATGCGACCGTAGGGTCAGGTAGTACCTTACCAAAGGCAACAAGGATACAATCAGCAAAATCAAGCAGCTAGCTTATCAACAGCCTCAACAACAACATCTAGTGAGACAAGATGATGGGTTATCTGAAATTACAGGAATGCTGCAACAACTGATTGGGTCTAATGGAAAAATACGAGAGAAGATGGAAGCACATGAGTTAGCTATAAAAGGCATTGAGATTCAATTAGGGCAGATATATATGGCTTTGAATAATCGTCCCCAAGGGACTTTACCTGGAGACACACATGTCAATCCGAAGGAGCAGGTCCCGAATCAGCTTATGGCGGTGAGTTTGAGAAATGGTAGAGATCTTGATTTATAGCAAGAAATCGCTCGTGAGAACCGATCAACCGAAACACTTGTGTAAGTGCCAATTCAGGTAGATTAATCAACTGAGCTAACAAAAGTAAGAGTGCAGCCAGCCCAGGAGGAAATAAACAAGGAAAAAGAGGTTGTAGAGGAGACTGAGAAAGTGAAGAGAAGTGTAATGACCTGGCCGGTCATTTTGAGAGTTGTAGCCACATTCCCTCATTTACTGCTCATTTTGTACTTTATAACTATTATGTTACTTACCGGGGTAGTCGATTTGGGTCCGGTGAGATTTATGGATGAAATGCGACATTTAGTCTCAAGGTTGAAAGCTTAAGTTGAAACGATTGACCAGATGTGGATCTTTGGGTAAACGACTCCAAAACGGAGTTTTGATGGTTCTGTCAGCTCCATTAGGTGATTTTGGACAAGACGGCATGTCTGTGACCCCGTACGAGATGAGGTTGTTTGAGTTAGCTCATTACACAGTTTGGTTGGTTCCCACTGTTAGGGAGAGGATCATGAAATTCATTGATGGCCTTACGTATCAGATGCAGTTGCTTTGACTAGAGAGAGAGTATCCGGTGCCACTTTTGATGAGGTGGTTGACATTGCTCGACAGCTAGAGATGGTTTGTAGACAGGAGCGGGGTGAGAGAGAGGCCTCAAGGTTTGGACGGTTTTGGTGGTGTACCTTATGGGGGGAAGTCCTACCAAAACAGGGGTCGTCCTTACAGGCCCGCTCAGACGACTCGTCCAGCTCATCATGGTGCATCAGCTAGCCACGGTTCTTACAGTGCTCATTCAGGCCAGTCTTTATTCAATGCACTACCAGTGACGAGTTCTCACCATGCCTCATCCGCTCAGGCTTCTACAGGTAGTTCCTCGGGTTATCTGGAGCAGCAGTTCTATCACAGGAGGTGTTGTTTCGAGTGCGGATACTTTGGTCATATCAAGAGAGATTGCCCTAGGTTGTCGAGTGGGGCTCCACAGCCAAGTTCTCGGCCGATGGCACCAGCACCAGCAGTTACGCCACCCACTCAGCCAGCTCGGGGTGGGGCACAGGCAGCTAGAGGTGGCCCTAGAGGGGGAGGCCGAGTAGGGGCCGGTCAGGCCCGATTCTATGCTATCCCTTCCAGACCAGATGTTGTTGCCTCCGATGCGGTGATCACATGTATTGTCTCAGTATGCCACAGGGACGCCTCTGCATGTTTTGACCCTGGTTCCACTTATTCATATGTATCATCGTATTTTGCTCATTATCTGGATATGCCCCGTGAGTCCTTAGCTTCATCTATTCTTGTATCTATGCCAGTGGGCGATACTATTGTTGTGGACCATGTATATCGGTAACGTGTAGTATCTATTGGGGGATTTGGTGACTATAGCTGACCTCTTATTGCTTAATATGGTGGAATTCGATGTGATCTTGGGTATGGATTGGTTGTCTCCATGTCATGCTGTTCTGGACTGTCACGCTAAGACCATGACGTTGGCGATGCCGGGGTTGCCAAGGATCGAGTGGAGAGGGTCTCTAGACTATGTTCCCAGCAGAGTGATTTCATATTTGAAGGCCCATCGCATGGTTGGGAAGGGTTATTTATCTTATTTGGCCTTTGCGAGGGATGTTGGAGCTGATACTCGTGCTATTGATTCTGTCCCGGTGGTGTGATATTTTCCAGATGTGTTTCCTGCAGACCTGCCTGGCATGCCGCCCGACAGGGATATTGATTTTGGTATTGACTTGGCGCCGGGCACTCAGCCCATTTCTCTTCCATCGTATCGTATGGCACTGGCTGAGTTGTAGGAATTGAAGGAGCATCTTTAGGAACTCCTTGATAAAGGGTTTATTAGGCCTAGTGTGTCGCCTTGGGGTGCTCCTATCATGTTTGTAAAGAAGAAAGATGGTTCCATGCGAATGTGTATTGATTATCGCAAGTTGAACAACGTTACAGTGAAGAACAAGTATCCATTTCCACGTATTGATGACCTATTTGATCAGTTTCAGGGTGCCAGGGTGTTCTCTAAGATCGACTTGCGTCCAAGCTATCAGCAGTTGAAGATTCGGGAGCCAGATATCCCGAAGACTGCCTTCAGAACTCGGTATGGTCAATACGAGTTCCTTGTGATGTCTTTTCGGCTGACCAACACCCCATCAGCATCCATGCACTTGATGAATAGTATGTTTCATCCCTATCTTGATTCATTCATCATTGCATTTATTGACGACATTCTGGTGTACTCCCGGAGCCGGGAGGATCATGAGCAGCACCTGAGGACTGTGCTCTTGACCTTGAGAGGAGAGAAGTTATTTGCCAAATTTTCTAAGTGTGATTTCTAGCTAGAGTCAGTGGCGTTTTTGGGCCATGTGGTATCAAGTGATGGGATCAAGGTAGATCCGAAGAAGATAGAGGTAGTTCAGAGTTGGCCAGACCGTCCTCAGCTACGGAGATTCGGAGTTTCTTGGTTTGGCGGGGTATTACTGTCAATATGTAGAGGGTTCCTCATATATTGTAGCACCTATGACCAGATTGACCCGTAAGGGTGCTCCGTTTAGGTGGACCAAAGATTGTGAGAAGAGCTTTCAAAAGCTCAAGACTTCTTTGACTACAGCCCCAGTGTTGGTGTTGCCTACTCGTTCAGGGTCCTATACCGTATATCGTGATGCGTCGCGCATTGGTCTCGGCGCAGTGTTGATGGGGGAAGGTAGGGTGATTGCCTACGCATCTAGACAACCGAAGGTGAACGAGAAGAACTAGCCTGTACACGACCTCGAGTTAGCAGCTATTATTCATGCCTTAAAGATCTAGCGATACTATTTGCATGGTGTTCCTGGTGAAGTTTTTACCGATCACCGGAGTCTACAACATATGTTTAAATAGAAGGATATTAATTTGCGGCAGCGGAGATGGTTTGAGATCCTTAAAGATTATGACATCATCATCCCCTATCATTCCGAAAAGTCCAATGTGGTGGCCGATGCCTTGAGTCACAAGGCGGAGAGTTTGTGGAGTTTAGTATATTTACCAGTAGCAAAAAGGCATTTAGCCTTGGATGTTCAGGCCTTGGCCAACCAGTTTGTCAAATTGGATGTTTTCGAGCCGAGCAGAGTTTTGTCTTGTGTGGTTTCTTGGTCTTCTTTATATGATCGCATCATAGAGCGGCAGTATGATGACCCTCATTTGCTTGTCCTTAAGGACACAGTTTAGCACAGTGACGCCATGGATGTTACTATTGGGGATGATGGGGTATTGAGGATGTAGGGTTGGATTTGTGTGCCTAATGTGGATGGGCTACGTGAGTTGATTCTTGAGGAGGGCCACAGATTGCGGTACTCCATTCATTCGGGTGCCGCAAAGATGTACCAGGACTTGAGGCAACATTATTTCTTGGTCTTCTTTATATGATCGCATCATAGAGCGACAGTATGATGACCCTCATTTGCTTGTCCTTAAGGACACGCTTTAGCACGGTGACGCCATGGATGTTACTATTGGGGATGATGGGGTATTGAGGATGTAGGGTCGGATTTGTGTGCCTAATGCGGATGGGCTACGTGAGTTGATTCTTGAGGAGGGCCACAAATCGCAGTACTCCATTCATCCGGGTGCCGCGAAGATGTACGAGGACTTGAGGCAACATTATTGGTGGAGAAGAATGAAGAAGGATATAGTGGGGTTTGTAGCTCGGTGCCTCAACTGTCAGCATGTAAAGTGTGAGCATCAGATACCGGGCGGATTGCTTCAGTGGTTAGAGATTCCAAAGTGTAAATGGGAGAAGATCACCATGGATTTTGTAGTTGGGCTCCCACAGACTTCGACAAAGTTCGATGCTATTTGGGTGATTGTGGATAGGCTGACCAAGTCCGCACACTTCATTCCAGTTGGGACTACTTATACTTCAGAGCGGTTGGCTGAGATTTACATCTGAGAGATTTGTAATGACCCAACCGGTCATTTTAACCTTTAGAAACCCCTTCCCTAAAATAAAACTTCTCGTATGTGCTTTTAATGATTTATGACTTGCGGGAATGGTTGGTTCGGGATTTCGAAGTGTTTTGGTTGAAATCGGAACACTTGGTTCCTTAAGCTGGCCTTAAAGTGCTAAGTTTGACTTCGGTCGACATAGAAAACGACCCTGGAGTAAACTTTTGATGATTCCAACAGCTTCGTATGGTGATTGTGGACTTAGGAGCGTGTTCGGAATTTTATTTGGAATTCCGTAGTTAAATTAGGCTTGAAATGACTAAAATAGGAATTTAAGTTTGGAAGTTTGACCGGGGAGTTGACTTTTTGATATCGGGGTTGGAATCCAGTTCTGAAACTTTTCATAGCTCTGTTATGTCATTTATGACTTATGTGAAAAATTTGAGGTCAACCGGACTTGATTTGATAGGTTTCGGTACCGAATGAAGAAGTTGGAAATTTTAAGTTTCATTAAGCTTGAATTGGAGAAAATTCTTGGTTTTAGCGTTGTTTGTTGTGATTTGAGGTTTTGACTAAGTTCGTATGATATTTTAGGACTTGTTGGTATAATTGGTTGAGGTCCCGAGGGGCTCGGGTAAGTTTCGGACGGCTAATGGATCATTTTTGGCTTTTAGAAGATTGAAGATAGCTGCTGGAAATTTTCTTCTGATCTCCTTATACGCGATCGCGTGGATTGGGTTGCGATCGCGTAGACTTAATTTGGCAGCTGAGAATTTGTTCTATGCGATCGCGTGGGCAAGTCCGCGATTACGTTGGTTGGATTTAGTTGTGCTATGCGAACGCGCGGCTAAGGCTGCGTTCGCGAAGAGGAAATGAAGCAGAAGCTATCCACGCGCTTAATGCTTCGCGATTGCGTGAGGAGGCTCGCGATCGCGTAGGCTTGCGGAGACAGTGCTTCGCGATCACATGGGATTTTCCGCGATCGTGTAGGGTTAATGTTTGGGCAGTACAATTTGTGCTACGCGATCGCGTGTGGAAGTTCGCGATCGCGTAGAAGAAATCACTCGGCAGAGAGTTTAAGTTCTGAAAATGGGACTTCGTCCCATTTTTCATTTTTAACGATTTGGAGCTCAGATTTAGGCGCTTTTTGGGAGATATTCAGAGAAAACAACGGGGCGAGTGTTCTTAACTCAATATTGGTTAAATTACCCGAAACCATCACTATTTTTATTATTTAATTGGTGAATTGAGTTGGAAAATTTTGAAAACCCTCTTGGATAGATTTGAGGATTTGAGGGCCAAATTGTTATCGGAATTTAGTGATTTTGGTATGGGTAGACTCGTGGTTGAGTGGGTGTTCATATTTCGTAACTTTCGTCGGAATCCGAGATGCGGGTCGCACGGACGAATTTTTAATTAATTTCAGAATTTTTATTAAAAATGTAGTATTTTCTTATAGAATTGATTCCTATAATTTTTAGTGATTGTATCGAATTATTTTTGGCTAGATTCGAGCTAGACAAAGTTGGATAATCGTGGAAAAGGCCTTCTAGTGGATTAAATTAGTGCAAGACGAGGTAAGTCTCTTGTCTAATCTTGTGAGGAGAAAATTACCTCATAGGTGATTAAAATTAAATAATTGTTGCTAATTGTGGTGGCTACGTACGCACGAGGTGACGAGAGTGCGTAGCTACTATTAATGCTAAAATTCGGGTAGTTTAAGACTCAAAGCATGAATTACTTGTGTAAATTGTATTCTTTGTTTAATTAATATTACTTGATATATATATNACCAGGGAAGAGCTACTCCCCTAGTTGTTAGAGGCCGAGACAGAGGCTGAGGGAGGGCTCCAGCCCGTGGTAAAGGACGAGGACGTCCCAGGACTGTTCCAGTTATGCTGCTAGTGGGTCCAGCAGAGAACCCCATTGTTGAAGAATAGGATGAGGTGCCTCTGGCAGAGCTAGCTCCGGTGGATTTCACATCTGCACCGGGATTTCAGGATGTCATGGGTCGTATNTGGCTACGTACGCACGAGGTGACGAGAGTGCGTAGCTACTATTAATGCTAAAATTCGGGTAGTTTAAGACTCAAAGCATGAATTACTTGTGTAAATTGTATTCTTTGTTTAATTAATATTACTTGATATATAT
>AWOL01S0048097.1:29245-43422 GCA_000715115.1 Nicotiana otophora
CTTGAAATTTAATGAATTATTATTCTTGCTTGTTAAAGAATTAATTGTTATTCCTGTAAATGATATTTAATTGATAAATTGGAAATTATTTGAATTGAAGGAATTTAATTAATATATTGAGAATTGTTGCATTTGAAGAAATTTGATTATTTTCGCTGATTAAATAAATTATTTTAAATTTTATAAATCATGCTGATTTAAATATCCTAGTTATATTTCAATTATTATTATTGACCCATAGTGAGTGTCAAAGTCGGCCAACTCGTCTCTACCACTTCGAGATTAGGCTTGATACTTATTGGGTACACGCTGTTTACATACTCATACTATACTTTCTGCACTTTTTGTGCAGGACCTGAGGCAAGTACTAGTGGGGGACCTATCGTCGTACACCCACATTATCCAGGGGCATAGTGGTGAGCTACACTTTCTGAGCCGTTTTGCAGCTACTAGTATTTCTCCTTGTATTTTTCATTCTCGCTATTTTTATTTCAGATAGTATTTGAGGTTTTGTATAATCTACTAGATGCTCATACACTTGTGACACCAGGTCTTGGCACATACATTGGTAGAATTTGGTATTTTATTATTTTTCTTAGTTTTAAATTGTATCAATATATGCTTAATTTATTAAGTTGGCTTACCTAGCTGTAGTGTTGGGCGCCATCACGACCTATAGGTGAAATTGGGTCGTGACACGATTGTTCGCCTCCACGGCGTGCTAGTGTCCATCATTTCAGATCGGGGCACGCAGTTCACGTCGCAGTTTTGGAAAGCCGTGCAACGAGAGTTGGGTACCCAAGTTGAGTTGAGCACAGTATTTCACCCTCATATGGACGGATTGTCCGAGCGCACTATTCAGATATTGGAGGATATACTACGCTCTTCCGTCATTGATTTTGGGGGTTCTTGGGGTCAGTTTCTGCCCCTCGTGGAGTTTGCCTACAACAATAGCTACCAGGCAAGCATTCATATGGCTCTATATGAGGCCTTGTATGGGAGACGATGTAGATCTACTGTGGATTGGTTTGAGCCTAGGGAGGCTAGGCTATTGGGCACTAACTTGGTCCAGGATGCTTTGGACAAGGTTAAGATAATTCAGGAGCAGCTTCGCATGGCGCAGTCTAGACAAAATAGTTATGCCGACAAGAAGGTCCGTGATGTTGCTTACATGGTTGGGGAGAAGGTACTACTCAAGATTTCACCCATGAAGGGTGTTATGAGGTTCGGGAAGAAGGGAAAGTTGAGCCCTCGATATATTGGGCCATTTGAGGTACTTCAGAGGATTGGGGAGGTGGCTTACAAGCTTACCTTGCCACCTAGTTTGTCGTATGTGCATCAAGTATTTCATGTTTCTATGCTCTGGAAGTATGTCGGCGATCCGTCTCATGTTTTGGATTTCAGCACAGTTTAGTTGGATGGTTATTTGACTTATGATGTGGAGCTGGTGGCCATTTTGGATCGGCAAGTTTGAAAGTTGAGGTCAAAGGATATAGCTTCAGTAAAGGTGCAGTGAAGAGGTCAGCCAGTTGAGGAGGCTACTTAGGAGATCGAGCGAGAGATACAAAGCAGATATCCACACCTATTTGAGACTCCAGTTATGTTTCTAGACCTGTTCGAGCACAAACGCTTGTTTAATAGGGGAGGATGTAACGACTCAGACAGTCGTTTTGCGAGTTGTAGCACGTTCCCATATTTACTACCATTTTGTACTTTATATCTGTTATGTAACTTGCCGGGGTAGTTGGTTAGGGTATGGTGAGATTTCTGGATGAAATGAGAGAATTAGTTTCAAGGTTGAAAGTTTAAGTTGAAATTATTGACCAGATGTGGATCTTTGAGTAAACGACTCCAGAACAGAGTTTTGATGGTTCTGTTAGCCCTGTTTGGTCATTTTGGACTCAGGAGCATGTCCAGATTGTGATTTAGAGGTCCGTAGTGGCATTAGGCTTGAAATGACGAAAGTTAAATTTTTGGAAAGTTTGACCGGGAGTGGACTTTTTGATATTAGAGTTGGATTCTGATTCCGGAAGTTGGAGTAGGTCTGTGGTGTCATTTGTGACTTGTGTGCACAATTTGTGGTCGATCGGATGTGATTTGATATTAGGCTTGAATCTATGTGCGATTCTTGTTTTTGATATTGTTCGAGGTGGTTTGAAGGCTCGACTAAGTTCATATGAGGTTCTAACACTTGTTGGTATGTTTGGATGAGGTTTCGGGGGCCTCAGGGTGATTTCGGATGGTTAACGGGTTGAATTGAAGTTTGAGGGAAGTGCTAAAGCTCACCAGCTTCTGGTGTAATCACACATGCGGAGTGGGGATCGCAGGTGCGATCTCACAGAAGCGAGAGGTAAACCATAGAAGCGGAGTTGGGCTGGCCTGGGCACGGTGCAGGTGTGAGGAATTTACCACATCTGAGAGCCCGCAGGTGCGAGCGAGGCCCCGCAAATGCGGAATTTAGAGACGGGCCTGTTTCCGCAGAAGCGGCTCCGCAAGTGCAGAACATGGAGCAACAATGTGGGCCTGAGGAATTTAAGTGACTTTCGTAGAAGCGGGGAATTGACCGTAGGAGCGGTTCCGTAGGTGCGGATATATGGCCGCAAGTGCAAAAAGCCTCGGCAAATTATTAAAATAAGGGTTCGCGATTTTGGCTTCATTTGAAACATTTCAAGCACGGTTTAGGCGAGTTTTGAGAGGTCTTTTTAGGGGATTCTTGAGTTAAGTCCCTTATGCTTATGTTTGATCAATAATATTGCTTCCCCATTGATTTGCCCACCTAGTTGGTGTGTATTTAAGGTGTAAATTTAGGAGTTTGAGTCTAGGGATTTGGAGAGTTTGATTTGGGGATTTAGGGGACGATTTGGTGTCGGATTTTGATAGATTTGATATGGTTAGACTCATGGTTGAGAGGAATTTAGTGTTTCGTGACTTTTATCGAATTTCGAGACGTGGGCCCGGGGGCTGGCTTTTGAGTCGATTTTTGATTTTGATTAATAACTTAGTATTTTCTTATGGAGTTGATTTCTTTAGCTCGTATTGATTATATCGCATTGTTTATGCCTAGATTCGAGGCATTCAGAGATCGTTTCGCGAGGCTAGGGTGTGTTGGAGTAGAGATTTGTTCGGTTTTGGGTAAGTAACAGTTCCAAATTTGGTTCTGAGGGTACGAAACCCCGTATTACATGTCATGCATTTTGGTTTGAGGTGACGCACATGCTAGGTGACAGACGTGTGGGCATGCACCATAGGAATTGTGACTTGGTCAAATTCCGTGGAATCGTGTAGTTGTGTAATATGTTGTTATCTGTACATTCTCTATGTATTAGAGAAATTAAACCACAAATCATGTTTAGACTACGTGTTGGCATTTTACGGACCATAGAGGTCATGTACATGTTGAATTATCTCCTAAATTGTTGTTTTGTACTCAGTCACTGTTTATTGTATATTACATCTCAGTCTCTATTGTTCATTTTTGATGCATCATATTACTGTTGTCTCGGATGCTTATTATGATTTCTGGGAGCCTGAGAGACTGGAGTGGTTGATGTCTGAGTGAGGCCGAGAGCCTGATTATGAGGTATTATAATATAGCACGTGAGTTGTCTGTGCGGATCCAGATATTATACTATAGCACGTAAGTTATTCGTACATCACGTGAGTTGTCCGTGCAACACGTGAGTTGTCCGTGCGAATTATATTGCTTGGGCTGAAGGAGCCCCTCTGGAGTCTGCACACACCCCTAGTGAGAGCAAGTACCTACTGAGTGCGAGTGCCGAGTGTTGAGAGAATGGGAAGGCTGAGTGACTGTGGCCCTGAGAGGATGCATTTGATTTCATTATTATTGCACTTAGCTGCCATGTACCATTGCCTTGAAAGTTCTGGAAGTTATTACACTCTATTTCACTTTAACTTGTCATGGAATAACTGTTTGACCTAATTTATTGAACTTGAGAGCGTGCCTACTTTCTTATGTTGAAATCACTATGATTGAACTATAAGTGTGAAGCTCGTCACTAATTTCAGTTCTTTATTTAGTATTGTTATTTGCTGAGTTGGTTGTACTCATACTACACCCTGCACTTCGTGAACATATCCAGGTGTTCCCGGACGCAATGGGAGTTGATTTTCGCGCATAGTTGATCTTCTGGAGATTTAGAGGTAGTTGCCGGTGTTTCGCAGACCTTGTTTCTCCTTCCCTATCTTTCCACTTATTGTATTTAGTTTCAAGATTAACATAGACAGTATTTTCTGGACTTGTGATGTATAAATGCGCATGTACTCAGTGACATCCCGATATTGGGAATTTCTGCATTATATTTTGGATTTTCTATCCTATTTATGAGAAGTTGTTATTATTTAAATTGCTTTAAATCCGTTTTCTATTAAGTGTTGGAGTTATTGCATAAATGTCATCTTGCCTAGTACCACGATAGGCGCCATCACGACAGGTTAGGATTTTGGGTCATGACAAGAAGGCATTAGAAAAAGTGCCCGGGCAAGATCTAACTCAAGCCACAGGAAAGAAGCGAGCTACAACACCCTTCCAGCAGAGGTTGGCCAAATATCATAAGGATGAGTAGTAAAAAACATTCATGGAAATGCTGAAGCAAATTCAGGTAAACATTCCTCTAATTGATGCTTTGAGGGAGATACCTGGTTATGCAAAAATAATAAAGGACTTGATGTCTCGTAAGTTCGACTTCCAAGACTTGGCAACTGTCACATTGACACAGACCTATAGTACTGTTGTGACAATACCTATAGCTGAGAAGCTATCTGACCCTGGAAGCTTCAAAATTCCATGAACCATAGGTAGCTATGCATTCGCCAAAGCATTGTGTGATTTGGGGGCAAGCATGAATCTGATGCCATTGTCTATCTATAAAACGTTAGGCATTGAAAGAGAAAGGCCCACATCCATGTTACTATAGCTAGCTAACCGAACGGTGAAAAAGCCATCAGGTATATTTGACGATGTGCTTATGCAAGTTGGAAAATTCGGTGTTTCCAGCATATTTTATCATTCTGGACTGCCAGGTTGATGAGCAGATTCCCATAAATTTAGGAAGGTCATTCTTGGCCATAGGAAGAGCTCTGATTAATTGTGAAATGGGGGTGCTGAAGATGAGACTGAATAATGAAGAAATAAAATTTAATGTGCAAAGGTCTATGTGGCGACCCAGTGAGTTTGCAAATTGCTCTTTGATTGATGCAGTGGATGTGATCATGGAGGAAGATGATGAGGCACTTAATACAAAAGACCCTCTAACAGCCTGCCTCATGAACTTAGAAGAAGTAAATGGTGAAGACTTGGCGGAATAGGTGTTGGCTCTTCAATGGCAAGGGTACTAGAAAAGAGAGCTTGAATTTTAGCTTTTACACTCGGAAGAAAGAAAAATCACTCCAGCCAAGCCATCGATCGAAGCGCCACCACAATTGGAGCTGAAACTGCTACCATCTCACCTCAGGTATACTTTCTTGGGACCTAGCTCGACCTTACCTATTATTATCTCATCTGGTTTGTTAGATATGCAGGTAGAACAACTTTTGATGGTGTTGAAAGAGTGACAGACATCAATTTGTTGGACAATCGTAGACATTAAGGGTATCAGCCCGGCCTTCTGTATGCATAAGATTCTACTGGAACTTGGGCACAAACCTTCTAGAGAACATCAAAGAAGGTTGAACCCTAACATGAAAGAAGTTGAAAAGAAGGAAATGATCAAGTGGTTAGATGCGGGAATTATGTTTTCCATCTTTGGTAGCAATTAGGTTAGCCCAGTTCAGTGTGTGCCAAAGAAAGGTGGGATAATTGTTGTGCAAAATGAGAACAACGAGTTGATCTTAACGAGAATAGTCACGGGATGTCAAATTTGTATAGATTAAAGAAGATTGAACAACGCCACCTGAAAAGACCATTTTCCCTTGCCGTTCATTGATCAGATGCTAGATAGATTGGAAGGGAGGTCCCATTTTTGCTTTTTGGATGGATACTCGGGGTATAATCAGATATCAATTGCTCCGAAAGATAGAGATAAAACATCATTCACCTATCTATATAGCATTTACGCTTTTCGGAGAATGTCGTTTGGCCTATGCAATGCACCTGCCACATTCCAAAGGTGCATGATGGCCATCTTCACCGATATGGTAGAGGACATAATGGAGGTTTTCATGGATGATTTTTCAGTGGTTGGAAACTCTTTCGATGATTGCCTTAGAAATCTGAAAAGAGTGCTGCATAGATGTATGGGGACTAATCTGGTGCTAAACTGGGAAAAATACCATTTTATGATACATGAAGGTATAGTCTTGGGACACCTAGTGTCAAGTAAGAGCATTGAGGTGGACCGCACCAAGATTGATGTAATAGAGAAGTTTCCATCACCCACTTCCGTCAAGGCAATAAGAAGTTTCCTTGGTTACGCCGGTTTTTACAGGCGGTTCATAAAAGATTTTTCTAAGACTGCTAATCCTTTGTCTAAATTGCTTGAAACAAATCACCCTTTTGTGTTTTCTAATGATTGCAGGGTAGCTTGTGAGGGATTGAAGAAGAGGCTAGTGTCTGCACCTATCATAGTTGCACCCGACTGGGAGAAACCATTTGAGCTTATATGTGATGCAAGTGACCATGCTGTGGGAGCAATACTTGGACAGAGAAAATATAAAATCATGCACCCAATCTACTATGCAAGTAGAACATTGAATGGAGCTCAACTGAATTACACAGTGACAGAAAAAGAGATACTTAGCAGTGGTGTTCGCATTTGTCAAATTCTGGTCCTACTTGAAAAGCTCGAAGGTAATTGTTTATACTGACCATGCTGATCTCAGGTACCTAATTGATAAGAAGTAGGCAAATTTGTGCCTGATTAGATGGGTTCTACTGTTGCAAGAGTTTGACTTGGAAATCTGTGACCGAAAAGGAACGAAAAACCAAGTTGCAGATCACTTGTCCAGGCTTGAAGGAGCTGAAATGAAGGTTGAGGTGGAAGAGATCATGGAAACTTTCCCAGATGAACAACTGTTGGCCACGAGTCTTGAGGTAGCGCCATGGTATGCAAACATTGCAAACTACCTAGCAAGTGACATTGTTCCCTATGACTTGTCTTCTGTGTAGAAGAAAAAGTTCTTTCGTGATTGTCGCATGTATTTATGAGATGAACCATATTGTTTTAAGATTTGTATTGATAACATGATCCGGAGATGTATTCCTGAGATAGACCAAGCTTATGTTTTGCAGGCATGTCATGCCTCGCCTTATGAAGGCCATTTTGGAGGAGTAAGGACAACTGCTAAAGTGTCGGAGTCAGGCTTTTATTGGCCGATGTTGTTTAAAGATGCACAATATTGGGTAAAGAGCTGTGATGAGTGTCAAAGTACGGGGAATATTTCCCGTCGACATGAGATGCCCATGAACCCAATTCAAGAGGTATAGGTTTTTGATGTATGGGGAATCGACTTTATGGAACCATTTGTCAGCTCATACAACAAGTATATACTAGTAGCAATGGACTATGTCTCAAAATGGGTAGAATTTGTAGCACTACCAACAAATGATGCAAAGGGATTTATTGGTTTTCTAAGAAAAAATATCTTCACCTTATTTGGAACTCCAAGAGCGATCATCAGCGATGGAGGAACTCATTTCTGCAATCGAGCCTTTGCAAAGTTGCTGAAAAACTATGGTGTACGCCATAAGGTTGCCACTACGTATAACCCACAAACAAATGGGCAAGTTGAGGTGTCAAACAGAGAAATCAAGAGTGTTTTGACCAAAACTGTAAATACTACTCGGATTGATTGGGCGAGAAAATTGGATGATGCACTACGGGCCTACCGCACTACATTCAAAATGCTGATTGGTATGTCACAATACAAATAGGTGTTTGGAAAGGCATGTCACTTACCGGTGGAGCTATATCATAGAGCTTTTTGGGCATTAAGGAAATTAAATCTTGACATGGAAGCCTCTTGTAGCACCCCAGAAAATTTCGAAATACTTTAGCGCTATTAAGAAAGTTGATGTGTGTTAATTACATTATTTTGTGTGCAGACGAGGACTATTAATATGATGGATGTTAATTGGATATGATAATAAGTGTACGAGGTGTATTTGAAGTGATATAGGGCATAAGGAGAGACCTTGGGACAAATCAAGTTGGAAATTACATGATAGACTAAAGTTTCAAATGAGTACACATAAGATCTAACTTTGGATGAGAATATCTACACATATATAAGGGTTTATATGATGGAAAATCTATCAAATGCAATGTCTTCAAGTCTAGGTTCTAACGCTTCCAAACGTTTGTCGTTTTGACATTCCTACAAGAAGTTATGACCAAATTACCAAAAGGCTGGCAGAGGAGTGAACTGCAGATGCGAAGCATCCGGGGCCGCGTCCGAAAGAAAGGATGGCAGTGAAGTGTTGCCATAGCATCCCAGTCCTCGTCCGAGCTTTGAATAGGAGTGAACTGGGGATGCTAAGCATCCGAGGCCGCGACCGAAACCCAGAATTCCGGGCCTATAAATACAAAGTCGGGGGAGGAGAGTATTTTGAGTATTGGGGGTTAGGGTACTTAAGGTGAAAGGGGGATTGTAAGCCTATATCAAGTCCAATCAACAAAGGTAAGTTGTTAATGATGTTTTGGGTTGATTCTTACTCAATATACATGAGTTCTCACATCATTCTTGCATCCAAATGCTAGATTTCATCATCAAATCCTCAAAGACACTAAAATCACCAAAGTTGTGATTTTTGAAGATTGGGCTACTAGAGGTAATTTCAATGCTTCAAACTCGTTTATTATGAGTAGTTAGAAGTATTTGAAGTATTTGTTACAAGTTTTAATAGTTGAAATATTAGATTATAAAACTCTAGTTTATGGCATGAATAATACTTTTGAGAAAATAAGAGAGAAGATGAGTATTAATCTTGGCGATGAAATTGATGAATACAATGAACCTATGGAGTTATTTGTTAGCAAAAGTTGGAAGTGATCAACTAAGTAATCATTCGAATTGTATATTTTGCAAGTGTTGATTATGAAAGACGATGAATAATAACTTGGTGGCATTGGACAATTGATGTAGTATCATTAATGATTTCGAATGGGTATTAAAATATAAGAATGAAGTTGAATGGTCTATCTTGTAAATCTATTTGGCGATTTGAGTTGTTGGAGGCTTGTAGCCAACTTATGAGCCATATATGGATATTGATCAATATCTTAGGTCATATTTTGATATAATTAGGATATCTAATTGTAGATATCGATTTGTTGGTGATGTTGAGCATTTTAATCAATATTAAAAGGATGGAGGAGGATTGAATGCTTGTGAATGTTAATAAAGCAAAAGCGAGGTAAGTTGATTAAAACTTACTCTTCTTGAGGGAATTTATCTAAGATCATGTTTCAAGTTAATACTTAAGTTGTTTGCAAATATGCTTTCGTGCTTGTCGGGACAAACAAGTATGAATGTCTCCATGTAATAGAATATTATGTTGCATATGTAGTGTCATGCCGTTTTATAAAATTTTATTTTAAACCTTGTTGGCAGAATGACACTCAAGGTAAATGTTATTAGTTTTTATCAAAACTTACGTATTGACAAGAGTATACATATTTGAGTGCTAAAGATAAGTTTTCGTGGAAAGTATTTCTTTTGAAAATTTACGAACAGAATAGCACTTGTGGTATCTTTTAAAGATTGATGTTAAATTGCTAAAGGCTTTAGCATGTAAAAGGTTGTTTATTTTAATTTTTGTTCAAATGATTTATATTTTCTATAAATTCTATGAGTTGATAAAAATAGATCCTTTGAAGCTAATATGCTATGAATCTATTTTTGAAGTATCAAATATTTTGGGAGTTACTTGTGTTCACCAAGATTAACTTCGGATATATTGTGTTCGTTATCATGAAAGTCGGTGTAGGCGTAGATGGCCATTTTGTGGTATAAACTATGGCAGAGTGCTCTCTCTCTCTCGAGTACTATTTTGTGCTATTATTAGCACGGCTGAGTCGATTCATACGGCACTACGATGAGACGACCTGAGCAAGTAGGGTATGTGATACTTGCCGCTAGGCACATAACCTAGTTGACCTTCTTATGTCGGTGATGGTATAGTACTCCCACTGAAAGGTAAGGACGATTTTCAATGTGATTTCAATGTGTTAAAGCAAACAGAATAATTTTGTATGATTTTATCCAAAATCTTGGATTGATGTAAATGTTTTAAAAGTTTATATTATGGTTTATATTTCAGTTCGTTGTTATTTAAAATGACAAGGGTCATGAATTGATAAAATTTCTTATCGTTTTATATCAAATATTAGTGCATTATTTTAATAAAGTTGTGGTGTACTCAACCCTTATGGGTCCCCCTCCAGGGTCCCGCTTACTTTACATGTTTCAGGATGAGGTATGATACGTGGCATGCAGTCAGGGCTAGGATGACTCTCTTTCCGAGGTATTATGAAGCACCACTTTTATTTCGTGGTAGCTATCATGTATATTCTTATTTTATTTTGTTGGAATTACTCCAAGTGTTGGCTTTGTTCTTTGGTATAGAAGCTCTGTAGATAGTTGTGTTGGATTGTAAAACAATAGGAGTTGTGAACGTCATGCGTAAAGGAATAATCATTTAATTCGATTATATCATTTTTATGAAAAGTTTCATGCATGATTTTGGAAATGAAAAATATGTTGTCACTTGATTTGAAAATGTATAAGATGTTCAATTGGCTTCCGCAATTATACATGATCTTGACATATGGGTTGGTTCACTCGGGGTCGGGTAGTGTGCCGGGTGCCTGTCACGCGGATTTGGGTCATGACAAACTTGATATCTGAGCACTAGGTTCTAAGTCGAGTCCTAGAAAGTCTATGGAGTTATGTCAAGTAGAGTCCCTCTTATAGGTGTATTTCCGGCCACACTTATATCGGGGAGGCTACAATGACATCTAGGGAGTTTCACTTTCTACATACTCTATATCGTGCATTTGTGCCTGAAGTGAGAGTACGGATTCTCGATCGTATTGATTGCCTGTTGAGGAAAATATAGAAGTGACGAGAGTAAAGCTCAAGGTTCAAGTTATAATACAATATGTTTGGGCTAATAGCTAGGAAGTGTCCGATTTGTTCAAAATGGAAGGATAAGTTGAGAATATATTGGGACTAATACAGTTAACATGTATGAATTTGGTGAATAAGAGTTATCAGTCGAATATTGAGAAATCATAGAAGAAAATAAGGTGATGGTGTCAGTTAGTATTGTCAGGATGGTGTCCTGACTTATAAAGAATTTTACTAAAGGATGCAAATAAGGGCACCTATGTTAGACCCTAGATTTCAATTCAGGATTGTTGGTCAAGATGTTGGAGCGACTGTTTACTATGATAATCACCATTAACGAGTTTAGCAAAGGTACAAAAAAAAAAGAATATTGTAAATAAAGATATTGCATCATAAATTATCATGACAAGATATAGAGAAGCGATATGGATTTAATTGATAAGTGAATGTGAATCAGTCAAGTTTGTGGTAAACATAGTATGACTCATAAGAAGTATGGCATAGTTAAGACAATGTCAATAATGACCAAAGACACCTTCCCAAAATAAAAGGGGGAACTTCTTGATCATCTAAAAAGGGAATGTTATAAGACGAGAGAGATGACCCTTAATTGTACTTGACATCGGATTTCCCCTAAGCATGATAGGTTATCGTCATGATGGTGTCATATGTAATAGAAGTGGCATACAAGAAATAACGTGCCACGAGTAAGTACGAGTTGAGGATAAACGAAGCATGCCATATGTAAAAGATGGGCATGACAATCTTGAGTTCCTCCAGATGCACCACCGACATGAGTTCCTACAATAGTTATTCCAGTTATCTGGCACAGACTCAATATGAGCAGCCTAACCCGCAAAGGGGTTGTTATAAATACGGTGATACTAGGCACATCTTGAGAAAATTGTCCCAAACTTAGGAGAGACTTATTTCATCAAAGCACTCAGGCTACGTGCCCTATTGTAGTTACTACACCACCCACACGACCAGTTAGGGGTGGAGGACAGACGGGTAGAAGGCATCCTAGAGGTGGAGACCCATCCATTGATATATTTGTTTTACGGTATGGTGAAGGTCGCTACATCAGATGGTGTCGTTACAGGTACGACCTCGATTTAATATAAAGGAATAATTTTCTTAACTTGATTCGGTTCTCAGTATCGAAACGAGTCCTCTTATTGTGCTCCACTTATGAGTGAGCTTCATAATTCTATAATCTACTTATGTGTTTACCCCTATTGGGAGATTTTATGGAGATAACTACGCCTATCATTTCATGTTGGTCACTAATAAGAGCGGCGAGGCTAAATGTGGCTTTCTGTTACTCATTTCGGTAAATTTTGATGTAAATTCCGAATAATTAATTATAAATTATGAATTATATGCCCTACCGATGTGGGGTTCATTATGGGTTGTGATTTGATGTAACCAAAATTATTTAAAAGGAGAAAATGGAAATTTTCAATTGGCACGATGTACATATTACTTGTGATTCAGAACTAAGGACGAGATCCTCACATTTTTTATATAAATTGATATGTTTAAACCGGCCAACGAGCTGCGGTGGAAGTTATATAAGGACGAGATCCTTGTGAGGAAAATTCTTGTGTTTAAATTCTCCCTTGTGAAATTAAATTTGTACTATAGTACTAATAGGGAGTCATATCTGTTAGGCTTATCTCTGTGCATAGTTGTCAAATTCGTGTTGTAATTATTAATTTTTAACCTACGAGGTAGGTGCCCGCCTAGGTGGCGTTAAATGTTACTCGTTAATTCAGGTAAATAATTATGAGGTCTTCATGCCTTGCATCTAGTTATTAGTATTGTGAAGGTTTGCAACGAGAATTTTATTAACATGAGGTTAAATGACGATTCTGTAACTGATTATGAACAACTATTAAGACCAAATTGATCCAAGAAGGTGCCCCATTTACAGGGTCAGACGAGTGTGAGTTGAGCTTTCAGAAGCTCAAGATCACTTTTACTCTGACACAAGCGTTGGTATTACTTACATGTTCAAGGTCTTATACTGTGTATTGTTACACGTTACGTATTGTCCTCGGGGTGATGTTGATGAAGACAGTAGGGTGATTGCCTACAAGTCCAGACAGCTAAAGGTACATGAGAAAACATTTTCGGTCCGCGGCCTTGAGTTAGCAGCTATTGTTCGTGCCTTGAAGAATTTGGCGGCATTATTTGTACGGTGTCCATTGTGAGGTCTACACCGATCACCGAAGTTTACAACATATGTTTAAATAGAAGGATCTTAATTTGCGGCAGCGGAGATGGTTGGAGTTGCTTAAGGATTATGATATCACCATTCTCTATCATCTTGGGAAGGCCAATGTAGTGGCCGATGCCTTGAGTCGTAAGGCGGTGAGTTTGGGCATCTTAGCATATTTACCGGTAGCAGAGAGGCCTTTGGCCTTGGATATTCAGGCCCCGGCCAACCAGTTTGTCAGATTGGATGTTTTCGAGTCGTGTCGAGTTTTGGCTTGTGTGGTTTCTCAGTCTTTTCTTTATGATCGTATCAGGGAGCGTCAGTATGATGACCCCCATTTGCTTGTCCTTAAGGATACAGTTCAGCACGATGGTGCCAAAGAAGTCGCAATTGGAGATGACGGTGTATTACGGATGCAGGGCAGGCTTTGTGTGCCTAATGTAGATGGTTTTCGTGAATGGATTCTCCAGGAGGCTCACAGTTCGCGGTACTCCATACATCCGGGTGTTGCGAAGATGTAGCAGGACTTGAGGCAACATTATTAGTGGAGGAAGATGAAGAAAGACAAAGTGGAGTATGTAGCTCGGTGTCTAAATTGTCAACAAGTGAAATATGAGCATCAACGACCAAGTGGATTGCTTCAGAAGTTAGAGATTCCAGAATGGAAATGGGAGAGGATCACTATGGATTTCGTTGTTGGGCTCCCACGAACTCAGAGGAAATTCAATGCAGCTTGGGTGATTGTGGATAGATTGACCAAGTCAGCTCATTGCAATCCTATGATGACTACCTACTCTTCCGAGCAGTTGGCTCGAATCTATATTCGCGAGATTGTCAGATTTCACGGCATACCGGTATCTATCATCTCTGA
>AWOL01S0048106.1:0-12427 GCA_000715115.1 Nicotiana otophora
GTTTATAGGCTCAAAATAGTTAACTAAAGATATATTTTATTTGTGATAAAACATTTGAGCTCGAAAAGATCTAAGAAAGCCTAAAATCATTTTTCAAACCAAGCATCACCTAACATTTCGCTTCAACTCACATACAGGGCAAGTTCTAGACACAAGTACAATGACATGGACTACACAAAAATCTCACTTCACACATGGCACATGACTCACTAAGGACGTCTCATTCCGACTCTCAAACTAATGCAAGTATTCACAGAGCCACAAGATATTAAGTATCAAGCACAAAGTGAACATAAGTCAAGAAAATGAGACATAGGCGTCACAAAACATGTTATCCAAATAACCAAGGCATCATAAGAAATTTTAGCACATAGGGAAGATACTACACATGCCAAAGCCTAGATATGCTACTATCAAACAAGTCAAGGGCGCCTAGGAATTCATTTTTCCTCCATTTATTTCCTAAATACTACCCTACTCAAAACAACTACCACCCGGTTCAAACTACATCCCATGGAAAAGAACCGAGGCACAAAGAAAAATCACGGGGGATTATTACTACCTAAAGAAAACTAAAAGACATATTTTTGGATTTGTTTAGACTTTAATCCCTCAAGAAAATTATCTAGGAGATTCATCGTCGGGAAAAGTCCAAATTGTTCGATTTTTTTTTTATTTTCTATATTTAAAAGATATTAAGCTATTAAAATACTACACAACTACGAAAACAAAAATAAGAAGCTAAAATCAAAATAAGAAGTTAATATTTTTACTAACATACTACTACTAATTATCTATAGCAATTCTCCCACCCCACACTTAAAAGAGTGCAGTGTCCCCAATGCACAAACAAAGAAAAAACAAAAATGAGGGTGGACAACAAACTCTTTAAAAGGCCAAAAGCCGAAGCAATAGCAGCTCACAGGGTACTCAGACTTCTCCCAGGCATGGTCCTTTGTGCGGGGACCCCACACGTAGTTCTCATAATCTAGCTCGCTTTTGCACTCTTCCAATAGCTTTGCTTCCTATGCATATAATCCTACAAAATAAAAACAAACACTACAAATAAAATATTACAAAAATAAAAATAAATGAAAGCAGTAAAGTTGGGTTGTCTCCCAACAAGCGCATGATTTAACGCCGGGCATAACTTGAACCACTTTTTGTCTCCATCTCGAACTTGTGAACTGAGCCCCCAATTTGACTTCAAGCTTTTTGATATGCTCTCGGTGTGTTGGGACAAATGCAATTGGGCCAAGTTACCAATTTCGCATTCTACACTTCTTGGCCTTCAGACGAGGTATGTAATTATGTATCTATGGCACGATAAATTTCAGAATGTAAGCACCTTGTTCCTCGTCCGTTGGATCCTCTAAAGGCTCGAATGACTAAATTTCCATATCATCATCCAAACACAATGTCGCAAAATGTATGGAATGAGTACCAATACGCCTCAACTCTAGAATTGCGTCACTATTTACATCCTCATATGTACATACACTAGAGGAGTTTTCAAATATAATATCTACTTACTCACATGACTCTAGAACACTCTTCTCAACATTGACATCCTCAAGAAAAATATGGTCTAATGCTTGGTATTCTCGTTTTAGCTCCTCAATTTGGTCTAGAAGATTTTTTTCCAGTTTCACACAACTCATCATTAAATTTTTGGGCGTTGAACGCATCAACCTTTGCACTCAAATCTGCATCCAAGTTGTGCAAAGCCAAGCCAAACTTGTCAATTTCTTTTGCAAAATCAACTCTCTCTCCTTCAACCAATCATTCACCAATTTTGTTAGAATATAACGTCGTTCTGCATATTCCCTTAATTGTGAATATCCATCCCAATACTAATCCTTACTCCCATATTCAAATTCAGACCTCCCAGAGTGTAACGACCCGGCCGGTCATTTTGATAATTTAAGTTCTGTTTGGCAGTATAAGGCCTTGAGAAACTTCGTATTATGTATATTGACTTGCGTGCGTGGTTGAGTTCAGTTACCGGATGATTCAGAGTCAAATTAGATGTAGGATTCTAGTTTTGGAAGCTTAAGCGATAAGAGTGGACCGTAATTTAACTTTTGTGTAAATGGGTCCGGAATGGGTTTTGGATGATTTCAACAGCTTCATATTGTGAGTTTGGACTTAGGCGTACGCCCGGATTTGGATTTGGAGGTCCGTAGGGTAATTTGAAGTATTTCGGCGAAAGTTGGAAAAGTTGAAGTTTAGAAGGTTGAGAGGTTTGACCAAGAGTTGACTTTGGTGATATCGAAGTCAGAATGCGATTTCGAGAGTTAGAACAACTTCATTATGTCATTTGAGATTTTCCTTCAAAGCTTTGGCGCCATTCCGGGTTGATTTGATATGTTTCGGCGCGAGTTTTAGAAGTTGGAAGGTTTGAAAGTTCCTAAGTTCGACTCATGGTTCGATTCATAGTTTCGACGTAGTTTGATGCAATTTGAGGTCTCGACTAAGTTCATATCATATTTTAGGATGTATTGATATATTTGGTTGAGGTCCCGAAGGGCTCGGGTGAATTTCGGAGGAGCATCAAATCAATTGGAACATTTTGGCCAAAGCTTGTGTTGTGCAGATTCTGGTGTATCCACATCTGCGGAGGTCTGATCGCAGATGCGGAGTCACTTCTACGAGGTTTTGGATCACTTCTGCGGCATTGGTGCTAGTCCTGATGTGTCGCTTTTGCGGAGGCATCCGCGCAGGTGCAAAGGCCGCTTTTGTGGTCCAGCGATCGTATCTGCGAAGCGTCTCACTTCTGCGCTCCTAGTTCCGCTTTTGGAGTGTCGCAGGTACGGCTATATTCTTCGCAGGTGCGGAGCTTGTCTTTGTAAGCTGTGTTCGCAGATGCGAACTTTTTCTAGCAAATGCGAGTGCGCAGATATGCTTCCTTGTCCGCATATGCACAAATGCGGAAGTCCTCGGCAAAATCATATAAGTCGAGGATTTGGCCATTTTCTCCATATTTTGAGTTTTACACCTTGGTTTTGGGAGCTTCTTCGTGGGTTTTTCAAGAAAATCGATCGGGCAAGTGTTCTTCACCTAGAATTAATTATATTCCATGATTTTGTCTTTACTTTTATAATTAAATTAGTTTTTTTAGTTGAGGAAAATGGGAATTTTTGAAGAAAACATTCAAAATAAAAAATCATGATTTGAGGGACGAATTGGTTTCAAAAATTGATAATTTTAGTATGGTTTAACTCGTATTAGAATGAGTGTTTGGTTTTGTGAAATTTGTCGGGTTCCGAGGTGCAGGCCAGGGGGTCGACTTTTGGGTTGATTTTTAGTTTTTGATGAAGATTAAGGCTTTATGATCCGGAATAGTTTCTTATGAATTTTATTTATGCTTTGAAGTTATTTTGGCTAGATTTGAGCCGTCCAGAGGTTATTTCACACGAGAAGTTTATTTTTGAGTATCAGTTTGTCTTTTTTGAGGTAAGTATCTTGCCTAACTTCGTGTGGGGGAACTACCCCTTAAGATTTGAGTTTTCTATGCTAATTGTAGTTCGTGTACCCGAGGTGACGAGTACGTGCTCGGACTTATTTGTGGAAAGTTGGCCTTTTGAGGTTCTTAGGTCCTTGTATTCACTGAGCATGAAGTTGTTGTTGTTACGATTAAGTTTCTTATAGTTTCACCTCTACCTGCTTTTATTGGAATTAATTGCCTCATGATCCACTCTTATTGCCTATTTGACTCTTATATAACTTAACTGAAGATTTTTACCTCTTCTATTGCCATGTTATCTTTTCCTAATTGCTTATCTTTATTTGAAATTATAATAATGTCTTTTGTAATTGTTCATTCTTAATTGAGGTTATGATTATCTTTTTGCTGCTTATCCTTAATCGAATTTATTGTATCTCTTTGTAATTGCCTAACCTTAAAAGAAGTTTAGATATCCTATATCTTAGTTAACTTGTCCTTATTTAGAATTAATTGACTTGTGTTAGCTCCCTTGTTATTGAACTGTACATTATAGGACCGTTGTTACATATTATTTCCTTCCTTGTTGAACTGTTTTTATTATGACTAGCATTCTCTATTGTGTCTATTCCTTGTGAACTAATTCTTCCGTCTCTTTGAGTTCTGGAATTTTTGAGTTGATTTATTTGACGTACTCCTGTATTATTGTCATTGTTGTTATTGTACTTGTTGTGATGCACGAGGTTTCTGTTGTGCGGTTGTTATTGTGATGCACGAGGTTTCTTTTGTGCGGGTGTTATTGGGTTGCACGAGGTTTCTGCCGTGCTTGTTACTATTGATATTTGCACATGCGGCGAGACAAGGCGGACTATATATTTGTACGTTGCGCATGTGACGAGACAAGGTGGGAACATTATTATGCACGTGTGGCGAGACAAGGCGGGGATTTACTTTATTATTGCACGTGTGGAGAGACAAGGTGGGTTATGTTAGGGATTGATTTATGATAACTTGTGATGGCCTAGGGGCATTCTTGTTATTGATATTTGTGTAGTGGTGCACTTATCTGTGTGAGTTCTATCTTGTGGAAAATTGTGGGAAAACATACTACGTGCTATCCATTTCTTTTTCTATACTTACTATATGGCATGAACTATGTTAGGACACTTGCACAAGCATACACATAGTTAAGCACTCTTATCGGTTAAGAGGATTCTTGATATTGCTGAGTATAAATGCACACCCTTATTTACTTGCCTTCTATGTGAGAATGACTCTATTTGGCACGCGAGTCGTCAGTGCGGTTATAAATTGTAATGAGAGCACAGGATACCAAGTGTTAGGGTTCAGGAATTGGGACCCGTGAGTTGTGAATAATTTGAGGTTCGGTGCCTCGTAGAGTTTATTGGCTAAAATCTGGGTGAAAGCAGCCGTTTTTGTTTTTGTTGAGTTGTTACTTGCCTTTCCTTTATCTATGGTCACCGGATTTAAACTGTGTTCCGTTCATTCTATTGTGTCATTATTATGGTGTTCCGCTGTTAGTTGTTGTTTTTCGTTCTTACTGTAATTTCCATATTATTTTGTCATTATGCGTAATCTTTATATAGGTATCCTACTCTGTTGTTTCTACACTTATACTTGTTCAGGTTATTTAGTCCAGTAGGTGTCTTGACTGTTCCTTGTCATTACTCCACTGAGGTTAGTCTTAATAGTTGTTGGGTACTGCTGTAGTGTACTCATACTACACTTTTGCATATTTTTGTGCAGATCCAGGTATTACGGAGTCAATCGATCGTTAGCTAGTTGTACAGATCTTGTGGCGGAAACTCAAGGTAAACTTGTTGCTGCGTTCGCAAGTTTCGGAGTCACCTTCTTATTTTGTATTTACACTGTTCACTCTTATTTCGAAACAGTTATATTTTAGAGGTTTTCTAGCAAACTCTGTAGAGCTTATGACTTGTACTACCGATTTTGGGATTGTAAAATTTCAAAGAGATTTCTATTTCGAAATTTGTCTTATGTTAGTTTTAAATATTGTTATTATTCAGTTAATGTTAGGCTTACCTAGTCCCTAAGACTAGGTGCCATCACGACACCTAACGGAGGGCAAATTGGGTCGTGACACAGAGTTCAGGTTATGACAAGCCCAAAAGGACGGGCCATAAAAGACTTCTGTCAACCAAGCGTCTTCATCAATAACCTTACCTCTGGATTTTCATCTTCAGATGCCATGTTGATAGAACTATGAACACATTAAGAGAAAAATCAAATTGTTATAAAAATAAAAATATATACAAAAAGAAAAAATAAACAAAACCTGTAAAGATAAAAGTAAAAGTCTAATCTAGAAAAATAACTAAATAGGAAAATTAAAAACTTGAACATAAATCAATTGAAAGATTAACTTATATAAACAATCAATAACTAAGTCATAGGCAACGACGCCAAAAACTTATTGGTTCCCCAAGTACATGCAAATATATGTGGCCGTCAAGTAATAAAGTGACTCGAAAGTCGGATGTCGAACCCACAGAGACTTAGATTAATCATTAACTAAGCAAACTAAAATCAATTTACTGTCCAAGATTATAAAAAGTATTAATTTTATACTAAAATACTATTGTAGAAATTAAACAACTAATTAGCTAAATTAATTAGGAGCAAGCGATTGTAGTTAGACCTAAATCAAAGGAGATGGAGATTTCATGGTTATGGTTGGTTTGTCAATCCTATTGAGTTTGTAATTACACATGTTAATCCCAACTATCTATGATTGCTAGTTGACCGGATCGTTTATATAAATAGCATGTTCCTACAATAATATCCGTCTATCTACAACATATCAACTTTATATTCCTATGGTATTGAATCTATCATAAACGAATATAATATGGTATTCAACTAAGCAAGATTATTAGGTATATTCCTATCCTAACTGCAAAATCTTTCCCCGAGCCACGGGTTCAGAAACAAGCTCTATATAATTCTACTCTAATCTAAACACGACTTTCTCAAGCATAGTACAGATAGTAAATAGAACTCAACTGCTGGCCAAACAATTAAGCAATTATGTACAGAATTAGAGAAATAATCAAAGACGATAACTCGAATTAACGGTAATCTAATTAATAAACTTAAATATTCATGACAACCACAACCCTAGAACGCGAAGTTTATCTCCACAAAGACATGGTAGCAAAATAATAATTCATCCAAAGAAACGCAAAGATTACTAAGTTTGATGGAAGAAAGATGGAATCTAATGAATTTCGGCCTCCGCGATGGCTCTGTGCTCTCCCTTGGTCCATAGTATGTTCTATCCCCCAAAAATAGGTTTAGAACCCCTTTTATATATGTTGGGGGACATGTAGTGTTGAAATCCTCAAATCCGAGCCGAATTAGGATAAAATCCGCCGTTCAGCGTCTCGCTTGGCGCCTGGCGCTAACCTGGACAGCAAAATTTTTTGGTCTTCTATCAATGACATTTTGGTTGGTGCCTAGCGCCAGCCTGGGCACCAAACTTTTTCGAATTTTGTGCTCTGCTGCCCTTGGCATTTTGGTTGGTGCCTAGTGCGAGCCTGGCACCAAACTTATACTTCCTCCAGATTCGTCCGTTTTTTACTTTACTTCGCATGCAAAATTTCTAAATCACTTTCAATTGACTGCTACATATATAAATAATATTATTAAGCTCGAGTCACAAATATTCACACAAAAATTAACAAAATCGAGATATAATGCAAGGCAAATTACATGCAAAAATATGAAGTTTTAGCCAAACATCAGACTATATAATTTTAAATATTTATTAAGAAAGAGTATAATTAAGTGTTATATTTTATTAAATAAAATATGAAAATAATGCCTCTGTTTTTCTTTATTCCTATTATTCTTAGAAGGCCCACTGTTTACTTTACTGGCACAAGCTTCAAAATTATCTGTATTTCCTTTTTTACTACCAATTGTTGGAGCATTTTTCCTTTCCTTGTGGCAGATTTTGAAGGCGATGCATCTGCTGCTTTTCTAGTAGTATCTTTTCTAGTGGTATATTTGTTGTGCTGATATACAGAGTTGTAGATATTTTATGTAAATATTGACAGAACCAGGTCTGTTGAAAACACTGATCAAAAGCTGGAAGCTTATTCCTAGTGCAAGTCGGTTGAGCTGGAATTCTGTTGCAATTTGGATTCCTTGAAGAAATTATTTCGTGGGCTGAAAATATGGTAATAATTAAAGGAATTCGTGGTAAAAAAATATTCATTAATTATGGGAATACTTGCATGGAAAGGAAAATCATATGAAGGAGTCTTTTAAGGAAAGTCAAATCCTAATGCAAGTTGTATTCCTTAAAGAATTAAATTCGTGTGCTACAAGGAAAATATTAGTTGGAGAAATTTGTTGGAATACGATTCAATAATTATGGAAGTACTTGCATTAAAGGAAAATATTTGAGGAGGTGGAAATTAATAAGGAAGCCAAATTCTAAAAGTTTTCTTTTCCTTAACTGATTTCTTTTAGGTTTTGGAGCCTAAATTGGATAAGACTCGAGTAACGTGATCATTGTCAATAACATTACTAATGTTATTGACGATACTCGAGTCTTGTGAATTAGTAATGTTATTGACGATGATCACGTTACTTGTGAAGCCTCTTGAGAATGCGATGCGCAATCAAAATATGCGGCCGCAGAAGCTGAAACCGCAGAGATTATTATGTGGATGCAGAATTCCTCCAATTGCAAGAGAAGAAGAAAATGCGGTCCGCACACCAAATTGTGCGGCCGCAAAACCTCCCGAATGATATTTTTGCCAGCGAATTTCTAAACACTATAAATAGATGAGAAACACTTTTTTAGGGCAACGTTTGTATTCCTAGTAGTTGTAGCGGTTATAGTTTACTACTTTGAGAAAGTTGTGATCAAATTAGAGAAGACCCACTACCTTTATCTTTTAGTTATAGTTTTACGTCTTCAATTACTTCTACTATTTATTTTCTATGTCTTCAAGCATGAGTAGCTAGATTTTATCTAGGGTTGTGTGTAAAACTTATGGGTTGTTAATATTAATGTGTGTTTATGATTGGATGTTTGTTATTTAGTCTTGTTTATACTGTATATCTAGAATTAATACTTGCAAACATTGATTAATGCCTATTTAGATTAATTTTTACTTGAGAAAGAGGAACGTCGTCTAGAAAGATTTGGCTAACAAGAAATTGAGCTAGTTGAGGTTATGACTAGTTTGATTAAAAAATTTGAACTAGATATAGGAAAAATCTCACTTGGACTCGTATCAATTGTTTAGATTGCTACCCATTTGGTCTTGAAAAAAGCCAATTTGGGCATAACTACTCTATGACCGAAAGGTATTGAGTGAGTACTTGAGAATTTAGAGTCATAACACACCCCCAATCCACCAAGCAAGCATTACTATACTTTACCAATTAGGTTTACACCTAGGTGAAAGTTACACCCATAAGCTTTTCCCTTAATTGATTAAAACACCAAAAATATTTCATTCTCTAGTTGCTACTACTTAGTTTAATTTATTTCCATGTCAGCCTCCCCAACTCTAGACAAATTAGACGTTTCTTTTAAACTTCAAAATTGAGTTATTTATCTCTTTGTATCAGAACCCGGTCCTCAACAAGAAAACTTATCTCAATATGTGTTTGTTGAATCTAAGTACACTAAATTTGTTGGTGATGCTTCATCCACTAAGCCCCAAATTGATTTCTTGTGCAAAAACCTAAATCCTAGAACCTTTTATCCATAAAACAAAAATCACGACTTGTTTATTATTCTGATGAAGATGAAAGCAAGAAATCGAAAGCTAAAGGCTCTGAAAAAATGATAGTTGGTCCTTTTGGGGAAGATTGAGGAATTAAGGTTGATGCTACATAAGTTAAAAAAGAATATGCAAATATTGTTGATGTTGTGCCATTGGATATATTTTTGAAAAAACCTCTGATTGTGTTATATGATGTGCGTGAAATTAATGCGAAAAAGTAGAAGTGGGTAGGAGAAAGAAGCGATAAAAAATGTAATGAGTGAGTTAGTAGTAAGGGAAAAGGTGCCCCACGAGCCCCTAGCGATGAACCTGGTTGTTTTGGTGCTGGTAAGGGTGAAAACATGCGTTTTAGAGAATGGTTGAAGAAGTTAGAGATGATGTATCTCGTACTCTAGGATTTGAGAGGGTGCTAGTAACGAAAGTGCTAGTGAAATTAAAGCTAACAAAGAGAAGCAGTCCGACCAGGAACCTGGTTCCTTGGTTCAGTTGGAATGAAATTGTGAAGGACAATAAATGATAGATAGAAAAGAAGAATTGAACAAAGAACATGGCATTGATAATTTACCTCTATCTAATAAGGCAGAACAATTGCAAGTATCCATCGATAAATCTATTTCAACTGCTATGGAGTATGAGAATAAGATAAAGGGCAAGTTCTGATTAATGGATGAACAAAATTGTTGTGCCTATAGAACTTGAAATATATGAACAAGCTGAAAAAGAATAGGTTCATCTACTTTGAAAGAGAAAAATAAGGTAGGGACTAGCTCAAAGAAACAAGAAAGATGAAAAGAAATCATGAGGTGAAGTTAATATCATGTTTGTGAAAAGAAAAGCTAAACCACCAGGTAAGGAGGCATTGTGTTGATTCACAGAAGTAAGATGGCAAGAATAGAATAGGAATATTTATGTTGTGCAAACATAACCCTCTTCCAGTCAGTGAACCTGGTCCTTAGTCTTTCCTAGACAAGTCCAAACCAAGTTCATTCCGAGTCAAGTATTATTTTGAATTGCTATCTTTTGTACTCTTCTGGTTTAACATTCCTTTTTGTGGAATTTGAAGCAGGTTCTTGTTACTTTTGTTGGTTTAGGTCTAAGAGGCTTAATATGGTACATATATTAATTTTTTGTATTCTTGGTTTGATGAGTCTCTTAAGATGGATAATATCATGGGATTAATATTTTAGTTCTTAATTTATGTACATGTTAGTGCAGCCCGAGTGGCCATGAGTTTGATATTGCTTAATTCTCACTTTTGACTCTACTAATGCTTTGTTTTTCGATGATGCCAAAAGGGAAAAGTTAAGTATGTGCAATCAGTGAAACTGATTCTTAAGAATTTTGACTAATAAGTCATTGAGTTTTTCTGTAGGTTCTAATATTGAATTATACCTATCCATCTACAGGGTTGCGATGAATAGAAGGTGAGTCCTTTACACTTGTGCAAACATGGACAGCTTGAAGAAAAGTGTTACAAATGAAACTGGATCTTATGCTGAAGATTGATGAATAATCAGGGAAGTTGCTGACTGATTTGCACATGGGTTTGTCATCATCAAAAAGGGAAAATTTGTTGAGCTGAGCATGAAATTATATTTGATGATTAACAAACCGTATCTGAGAACCAGGGTTTCACGAACAGGTTACTATGCTACTGGACTGGTGTACATGTCTGTTATGTTGTCAATGAAAGAACCAGGTCTCGTGAAGCAGAGGTCTGAAGAATATTTGCTTAAAATGTTTTGATGATTAACTAACAGCTGACAATGAACTAGATCTCGTAAAGATATTTGTTGTGATGATATACATAGTTGTAGATATTTTATGCAAATATCAACAGAACCAGGTCCCTTGAAAACGCTGATCAGAAGCTGGAAGCTTATTCCCAGTGCAAGTCAGTTGAGCTGGAATTCTGTTGCAATTTAGATTCCTTGAAGAAATTATTTCGTGGGCTAAAAGTATGGTAATAATCAGAGGAATTAGTGGTCAACAAGGATTTATTAATTATGGGAATACTTGCATGGGAAGGAAAAGTATGTGAAGGACTCTTTTAAGGAAAGTCAAATCCTAATGCAAGTCAGATTCCTTAAAGAATTAAATTCGTGTGATACAAGGAAAATATTACCTAGAGGAATTCGTGTTGGAATAGGATTCAATAATTATGGAAGTACTTGAATTAAAGAAAAAGGTTTGAGGAGATGGAAATTAATAAGGAAGCCAAATCCTAAACGGATTCTTTTCCTTAACCTATTTCTTTTAGGTTTTGGAGCCTAAATTGGAGAAGAATTTCGTCAACCTCATGCCTATATAAAGCATCACATTGCTGCTATTGAAGCTAATGGTAATGAAATATAGATAATCATTCAAAGAAAATAGCATTCATATAAAGAAGGCGCTTTCAAAGATCCAAGCTGCTCAACTGAAGAACCAGGTCCATAAGACAAAACTGCTGAAGTTCTTTAGTTGTTTAGGCTGAGTCAATTGTTCTTAATTGTAATCTATTTTGCTTTTGAAAAGTGTAAACGTAGGTGATTGAATTGTGAAGTTTGTTTTCGCTTTATAAGCTAGAGTTAGTTTAGAAAGGGATTGGCACAGTTGAATTGATTGTAGGAAAAAGGTAGTAGAGTTAGTCTCCTTGATTATAGAGTTGTAACCTAAAGCTTAGCTACAATTGGGTTAATTGTAGGGGTAGGGTACTAGAGTTAGTCCCCTTGGTTCTTGAGTTGTAACCTAAAATTGCTCTTTGAGATTAGTAAAGTTTTAAAGGCAAATCCTACGAGGGTAGGTCGTGGTTTGTTACTCCCTTAAGCAAGGAGTTTTCCACGTAAATATTATTGTGTTGTTTATATTTCCGCACTTCACTTTCAATTTTGTGTCAAAATAGTTTAGTCAAAGAACTAGGTTCTTTGGCACGCGAAAATTGGGTACGACACATTTCAACCCCCCTGTCAAGACCCAAAAACTCCCGAACATCGCCTCTTCCCGAGCTCCAATCCGTCAAAAATGAAAATGGGATGAAGTCCCATTTTTCAGAACTTAAAATCACTGCCCAGGCTTTTCTTCTTCACGAACGCGGTCAGTGCCTCGCGTTTGCGAAGCACAAAATAATTCACGTCCAAATTCCTCCTTCTTGAACGCGATATCACCCTCGCGTTCGCGAAGCACAAAGTGCCTCTGCCTCAATGCCTTCTAC
>AWOL01S0048112.1:0-11847 GCA_000715115.1 Nicotiana otophora
CCAATATTGCAATTTCTTTGAAAATTTAACAGTTATGTCCATTTATAAGTAGTTTATTATAAATATTCGTCAATTTATTAAATATTATTAATATTAGCTAAATGCTACCAATTAATTATTTGTAGCCAAAAAATGTTAAATTTTGCTTTTTTTTAGTGGGTATTATTAGAATATATTGGGTACATCTTAAGGAGTTTGAATCTCAGTTTTGAGGTGGTTTGAATTAAAAATTCGAAATAGAAGATGAAACATGATAAAAATGAGATGTGTATCATATTGTGTATTATTTGTATATCACATATGTATCATATTTGTATAATAGGTGTATCATATGTATATCTATGTGTGTGATACATGTCGCAGAAAAAGTTTTGAATTCGATTTTAACTACGATTTTTTATACCAAATCACCTCCAATATTCCTCAAAAATCGTATATTGACCCATCTATATATTTTCAATGAATTTCAACCATACCCATTGAAAAAGGTCCCTTTTAGAAAGAACCTTATTTCTTTTCGTCTTACATCTAATGTTGCTGATCACGCTTTAAATATGAAAAGAGATCATTGCGTGTGATTCTTGGAGAGAAAGAACCTTATTTATTTGGATTTTCAATTTCTATATGTGATTGGCTAGTGTTGATAAGTCTATTGTTAATGGCTAGAGGTTGGTAAGTTGAAACTTATTTGGGACATTTATGTAATATTCTCATTTTAAAAATATTATTTATCGGTGCTCAGTTAATGTTTTTATAAATAAATTATCATTATTATATCCATTTAATCATGGATAGAGAATGATATTGGGGATCACAATTTACAATTAATTTATTTTAATAATTTACATAAAATAAAGCTATAAATTATAATATGTTTAAGTGCTTCAATTAACATAAAAATATTATGTGTTATAATACTCATTTTAACCTCCGATTAATGTCAAACACTAGCATCAAATTAAAAAATTGATATCAATGATATTATTTCCCCACTGTATTTGAATATTTTAAAAGAGAATACATTAAAAAGTTGCAAGTTTCGTCTATATTAATAATTTTCTAAAATAAAAAGTATACCAATCTATCTTCTGTAAACTAATCTGGAATACATCCAAATTGGCCTTGCAAGTGTTTCGACAGTAGGAACAATTAGCTGCTTGATGAAAGAAATGTCATTCTTTATAATACTATAAAAGATGGGAAAAAATTATGCTTTTACTTCATATCTTGTATACATCAAAATTAAGAATTTGTTTTAGTTCAATAGGCAAAGAGAACATCCAAGGGGATTGCACTCCTAATGAGGCAATTTACTATTTCAAACAAAGAGAACAATAGGCACGAAAATAAATATTAACATGATATAAATTATTTTATTATTATTATTATATTTTTTACTAAATTATAGAAATTCAATATAGCGGTTCAAATTATATTTTATTATAACTCATTTAAAATGATGT
This sequence comes from Nicotiana otophora, assembly GCA_000715115.1. NCBI lineage: Eukaryota > Viridiplantae > Streptophyta > Magnoliopsida > Solanales > Solanaceae > Nicotiana > Nicotiana otophora. Next base: position 1,464 of record AWOL01S0048112.1, read on the forward strand.
TAATTGGTGATAAAATAATAAATATTTGATAGAAGTCTATATAAATTATACGGATTTTAATTTTTTCCTCAATTTAAAGAGATGAGAGAAATGTTTTTATTTTTTATAGAATTATCACATGTTAATTTTCACAATGAAACAATATAAAAATTATAACATGCAATATTTAAGACAATTTATTACCCAAAAGTCTCTTTTCATTCTTTTGTTACGTAAAAGTCATTCAACTTTGTGTTTACTACCCAAAATTCACTTTTCTTTCTTTTGTTACACAAAAATCATTTTACTATGCTCTAGTTATCACGATAATCACTTTTACCAGATTTTATAAACCATTCACCTGAAAAGTTTATTATGCCATTGACATTATAAATCTTCCCACTTATGTAATATATTCATACATTTAATTTTTTCTTAATATTAATTTTCAAGATATATAAGTAGCATTATTAAATTTGTCAGTAACATTATCGTGAACAAATCTCAAGTCTAGGTTCTTAATCATGCTTAATAAAAATTAAAAAATCAAAGCTCACTGATTTATCATCCAAGTCATACACATTAATTTTAATAAATAAAATACTCACATTTAGCAAAATGACACATCATATTAATACTTTCAAATAAATAATATTAACAGATAAAGCTTTAAAAAACTTAATATTAAACACAAATATCTTTGAAACTTTTTTTAAAATTTTTATTGACTATAAAAAACTATCATTTATTAAACAAATCTATTTTTATTATTTTAAATAAATATTAAAAAATAAATATTTTTTATCATTAACATATGTTCGTGTTTGAATATGATTAAAAAAATTGAGTCCAATGAAAAAATTAAATGTATGGATATATTATAAAAATAATAAATAAAATAATTTAAAACTATTTTAATTATGAGTAAAATACCTAAGTAAAAATATATTACATAGTCTATAATATAAAAGAAATTACATAAATGAGAGGATTAATGTCAACGACATAATAGACTTTTCAAGTAAATGTATTATAAAATCTGGTCAATGTGATTTTTGTGATAAATAAAGTAAAATATTTTTTGGGTAACAAAAAAAAAAAAAAATTTGGATAATTAACACAAAATTGAATGATTCTACGTAACAAAAAAAAGAAAAATAATTTTTGCTTAATGAACACAAAGTTGAATGACCACCCATAAAATTTACTCCTTTTTGTTGCCCTATTATTTAAAAATTAATGTTACTTTTTCTATAAAAACTTCTATTTGACTAAAACAAAATTAATAATTTTACCAAATGAGAAAAAAAGGTTCATAGTACTTCCTGCAAAAATAGTCTAATCAACATTAACATATAGTGCATTTAAGAAAAAAGGCTCACAATACTTGATGTAAAAAAGGAGAGATGTGGCTATTGGCTAGGGGAATATGGGGTCCATCTATATCAAACATTACATGTTAAGAAATGCAAGGAGCGGTCTTATTTAAAAATACAAACAATACAAGAATTTTTACCAAATGACATATATGCCTCTGATCGACCATTTTTTCATTTCTATATAATAGAAATATCACAAGTTAGTATATAGATTTCTTTTCTCTAGATTCTAATTCTTTATTGTCATGTATTTATCTTTGTTTCTATTCATATTCTTTATATGTTCAATTTTCACTTTGTACCCGTCAAAATTTAATTTTGATTAATTATTCTGATGCTGAAATATTTCAGTCAATGCGCCGTAGTTCTCCAAGGTGCAAGTGTTGGCAGCACGAGATGTTGATCTTGAGCTTGCAACAGTCGAGAAGAGACTACTCCCCAACACAAGTAATCCTTATGTTGGGGAGTAGTCTCTTCTCGACTGTCTTACAAAAACGATACAACGAGAAGAGATTACTTGTCCTACTCGTTGTATCGTTTTTGCAAGACTTGTGATCCTACTGCTGGCTATTGTAAGACAATGGTACTATAGCAGATCAACAACCAAAAGCAACCAATCCTATTATAAAGCTTTGCTCTGAATTTATGTTTCCATGTGATTTCTGTATATATTGTTTTCTTGATCTTTTGTTCTGTTACGTGTTTGATACTTTGTATGAATAATGAAGAAAATCAAGTGAGTGGCGTTTTCAATTAAACAATAATCCGTTTCACTCCAAAGGCTGGCTGACTAGCTATTTGTAACATGTAGAATATATATAATATTATACACATATGTATACTAAGTTTATTTCTGAATTGTTCGCAAATGTAATCTTTGTTAGATTAGTTTCGCTTGTGCAGTTGTGATTTATAAACTTTTGCCCTTCACTACAAAGTTAGTGGATGAAGGAAGTGATAGCCATGTTCAGTAAGTAGGAGAAATTTAAAAGCACAATGTATAGGAAAGATTAGTAGTGGATGAAGAGTTCTTGGTTGATACAAAAAAGGTGGGAATATCACAGGTATTTTTATAGGAATTGAGGACCATGATTTTATTATTCTTGAGATAGATAACTAATGTAAGTGAAAAATTCTATATCTGTCGAGAATGTTAAAAACAAATCAATAGCAATAGTTTCTAGAGAGGCATTTGGATTAAGGTATAAGGAATTATATTCTGTCTTTCGTTACTGCATGATCTAAAATAATCTATTTTGACAGGTTAAATATTTGTATGGATAATTCTATATGGATAATTAAGAAAAGATTTGTGGTCCTACTAAATTAATAATTGAAAATTAAACTACCTCACAAGAAACACTACTTTAAAAAAAGTCATAACTTGGATATCTTTCCATGTTATGAGAATCCTAGGATGATTGTAGACATGTAAAACCAGGCAACAAATGGAATACATTTGGTAAATTCTTCGCACAACCAACAAAACACATATAAGTAAACTAGATGAGTGTTAATTTCTGTCAACCTTTAGCTGCATCCACAGAAGACATATTGAAATCTAAACCTAAACAGCAATAAATATTTCTAAATAACCATAATACTACATACACACAAGCACAGTTCTAATTTTTATAGATTATGACATAGAAAACTACATATTACATCTGAGTATATAATACAATTTCACAATCTGTGAATTTAAGAATAGTGAATTTTGCTCCCATCTTCAAATCACATTCCCTAAGATAACCGTACAAATGAAATTCCTGTCGAATTGTTCATACACACCTTCTCCAAAAGAGCTCCATTTTCAAATTACTCCAACAAAACTAGGATCGAGACATGCACCAGTGTGTTAAATTTTAATACATCTACCTGAGATGTATAAATGAGACGTATAAATAACAATATTTCCTTGAAGAGAAAGCCTAGTAATATACAGGCACATAAGTGAAGCACGGTCCCATCACTAAATAGCCAATTTAACATATAGAAACAAAAGAAGCAATTTCATAACCAGTGAATTCAAGCATAGAAAAATTTGCTCCCTTCTATAAAACTATTCCTTTCATGCTTGTTCATCCACACTATCCTGGAGAAGCTACATCCTGAAATCAATCTACAACAATTTAAGGATGAGACATATAATATCAGAAATGGAAACTTGAGAAAACCTACTGGAGTTTATCCAAAAATCCACTGACCATGAGTCTCGGATTTCTGACATGACTAAAAGTTGTTACCTGTAGATATGACTTGATTTTCCATTTCTGTTGTGTCTACCTCTCTATTTCTCTGCCATGTAACACAGAATGTAAATAATAACAGGACGGCATTCAAATCAAACATATACCAAAAAAATATAAAAGCCCTTAGATTCTTTTGCAGTACGATAGATATCCATCTGTCTCTTTAATAATGCATATTTGAACCCCCAAGGAGCAGATAGTAACACAAACAGTACATTTGAAAGTTCGTCTAACTTAAGGACATAATCAAGACCTACAAGTTCTTTTGAGTTAACGGCTCACAAGGCTTGTATGAACAAATACAAAGGCTTTTTACCACTAATGGTCAAAGCATTTGCATCTGGTACAAGACTTTGACATGCATAACTCAGGAGCTTCAATATGGAATATTTTAGCGCCCTCAACTATGAGCTAAAAAATGCTAAATTAGTTATAGATTAGAGAACAATTGTCACCTTTTAATCTTTAATGCAAAGTACATTCTAAAATAGTAGCAAGTCCATGTACTAATAAACATAAGATGCTAGTCCCAAGGAGTAATGCAAGCTCAAAGTAGAATTCAAAGTAACTCAAAGTGATAATTCAAAATGGGAAATCCCCTTAGAAATACATCTGGAAGAACAAATTCGCTTCCTTCCAAATGCATATCTAATACTGTTTTTTTATTTAAAAAAGGAATTAGAGATACATATGAGGGAAGAGCATTGTATTTCTCAAGGCCATACTATTTATTTATCTAGGAAGTACGTAAGAAGCCAAACTATCAAAAGCTTTATAACAAACCGATTACAACTATATGAGCAACCGAAGAAAAAAAAAAGGAATAGTCCCTTGAATAAACATAACTTGGCATGTTAATCAGTATATAAAAAGGTGGATACACAAGTCATTTAAAAGATAATAGAACCAACACGTTGCCTAGATTACCTGTCAACGATTTATCATCGTCTATAAAAACAGTCCTACCAATTCTTATTTCATAGAACCTGATGCTGGAAGTTTGATAGAAAACAAAGCCATCATGCACATGAAAAGGATGCAGCAAATATAAGGAGAGATCAAAAGTTCACATTAGGAAGTTAATGAAAATGATGTTCAATTTGGGCAAGAGACAAAGTATATCTAAGTATTTAATGAGAACTCCCCTCATAAATACATTACAATGTGAAAGGATTTAATAACTTACAAATTTCAATCACGCTCTATGTAAAAAAACATCAAGTAGACTTTATAAAGCAGTTCAAGTAGCAGCTCTCTGTAATTCCTTCAACCTGTTAGCCCACAGCCTAGCTCTCGTCTTTCTGAGATCTGAATAACCAAGAACTTCTTGTTGCGTTAGCTGGAATTTGATTTGTTTTCTCTCTTCCTCCAAAAGACATATCAACTGCAACAAACTTTTGATGGGATAGTTGGTAGGTCCTGCCAAATATGCAACACAATATAGTCAAAGATCTAGTGTAGTAGGTAAGTAAAGATGCTAATATTCAATCCAGTTGAAGTTGCATGCAAATATTTTTACCAGTGTGACACATGAGACTAAAAGTTATCAGTTTGATTAAAAGTTCATCTAACAGATAGGTCACATTTTAATTTTCCTGCTCTTTAATAATCCTATCCAATCAAATACATTTAGTTTTTCAAAAGTAATTTTACAATAACAATCATCCAAACAAGAATTGTTTCCAGAAACATTCTTACAAAATATTTCCACAAACTTCTCCAAGAATTATTTTCAAAAAACTCTTCAAACTCTGAATATAGAAAGAAATATCTTTTTCCATTGCAAATCTCTAAGCTCCTAGGAGTAAAGTAAGAATATCAAGTTCTAACAGCACTCCCTTGGATGCATTACAGAGATTTAATTATTCTCCATAAGTTTAAAGGAAATCACTGTTAAAAGAGAACCTTAAAACTATTGTCTCATATCCACCAAGCAATCAATATTACACAAAAGTAGTTATCAGTTATATCAGAGTCTACTGTCCACACCATCAAATATAGGAAGTAGCAGCTAGCATCATTCACTCATATTAAAGGAGATGCAAAATTCAATACATCTAAGGTGCAAGCTTGATGGGAATAAATTCTCTCTTGTTTTTTTTCTTCTTCTTCTTCTTGTCAGTTAAGCTGTAAAACGATTAAATAATAAAGACACTTATTTGTCACCTTAATAATCTTAAAACCTCATACTACTCATTGACAACTAATTAAGCACATTATGCAACTCCTGAGAATGTTTTAATAGTTGAATATTAAAATTTACTAAGTAAAACTAAAAGGCTACCATTTATGATTGTGGGATCAATTTTAAACCTCATTCAAGAGCTCGGTGAGATTAAGAAGAGGACTTTAAGAGCATAGATGAGGAATCTAATGCGCGCAGCAGTCAGGCAATGTAAACAAAAATTTCAAAGGGGTTATGCCTCAGAACAAAGGGTTAATACCTAAAACTTAGGAGAGAATCGGCCTTTAACTTAATAATAAAAAAAATAAAGGAAATAAAAATGCAAAACCTTTCAAAAAAATAGCAATTTCAAGGGGTAATACCTCAATACTCCCATTCAGCAACTTCCAAGAGTGCTTACATTCTGCAGGAACAGCCTGGGGATTTTCTCTATTTGAATAGAAAACTAAAAGATAACAATCAAAATCTAGAGGTGTATCCGACAACCTACAACGGAAAACCAAAGAACAAAGCATAACTTTAGAAACAAAGAAAACCTTATATTAAAGAATTAATTGTAAGAGAGAGAAAAGAATATATCACAAGATCAAGATGAGTAGCTAACCTGAAGATTGTATCAATCTGAGTAGAAGGATAAGAACAAAAAGTATAGAATTGGAAAAAGTATCTAAAGCAAAGGAAGATGGAGACCCGTGATGTTGGGCATATTTCGGTATGTGTTTGATGTTACTTTTGATGTTATTTGATTTTTAAAATGCCCAACATAATTTAATTATTAATTTTATGATTAATTGCGTTGTGTGTGATGATTTAGGGTGTTTGGAGTGCAAAATTATGAAGAAAATGTGCTCTAGCTGGAGGAAGAGGGGTTGAATGCGTCGCATCCAATCTAGAAAAAAATCATATTTCGTGCACCCTTAGCAGTGAAGTCGGCCCATAACATCCGTCTTAGCATCCGCACATGGGCAAAGCTGAGATGGAGGAACAAACATCTACCCTAGCATGCGAAGCGGAGAAGTAGAGGATGAGGTGCATCCACCCCAGCATCAATCCCTCAAACTGATTTGGATTAGAAATAGGAGAACTTTGGCCCACGACTTTTGTACGCAATATATAAGCCAAAAACGCCTCTTTTAGGTCATCTAACATATTGAGAAGGGGGAAAAAGCCACGACAAAGCTTGGGAACCACGAAATTCGTCTTGAGTTCTTATTTTTCCTTCTTTTATTGATTTTTATCCACTCTTGTGAATTTTTTGATGATTGCATGAACATGAGTGGCTAAGAACCCTATTATTCTAGGGTCATGGATATACATGAATGTTGACGTTTGAAGTTTAATTTGACAAAGTTGATTTTATCATATTGGGTTGTTTATTTAATTCTGTTTTTAATTAATTTGCTGAGTAGCTAATAGTGAATTACTATTTATGAATCTAGAGTTGAACTCGAAAGTGGAAATTCTATATTGCATATAGAATTAAATAAAGCAAGTTCTTGAACCCGGGCATCTGGGAACGGATTCGCAATTAGGATAGAAATATACATAATTGTCTTGCTCAGTTGAAATACAGGAAGTATAAATGCATTCTTGTTAATCTTAATTCCATAAATATATAGACTTTAAGTTAGCTTGAATAGGCAAGTAAGAACTCGACAGATTCTTATGAGTAATATCAACCTTGTCAATCAACAATCCAGATAAATCAATTAGTTATTTTAAGCTAATAATGCAACATGATTGTTAGATAACCCGTGACCCTGGAATATTATCTCATATTGATTGTTATTCGAAATCATTTAAGTGTTGTGGTTGATCTCTATTATTTCATTACTTGATAGTTTTTAGGTAGTAAATTAGAAAATTATCTATTTTGTGAGAAATCGCTTGAATCGATAAGTTATTTGAGTTTGAGTTAGTCAAAAGTTAATCATAAGTCTTCGTGGGAACGATACTCTACTCACTACTATATTACTTGACGACCACGTATACTTGCGTGAGTGTGTTTGGTCGCAACACCCCGTGCAGTGGAATTAAACTACACTAATATGCTACATCAGCTATATGAGATGACAAAAGTGACCTCAATTTGAATCTTAGTGCCAAAACACAAACAGGTCAAACGGAATAAAGTAGTTGAAGCACAATAATCTAGCAGACTTCTTCTTTGTGACTCGAAAATAAGACATTGCTCCAGTTGAGCCTTGTCACAAATGTTGTCTTCTAAACTACACAAAAATATTTGAAACGACAAACCAAGTCAGCTCTTAATAGTTCCAACAACTAACCTCAATTACATAGAGAATCATTGACGGTCACAAGACTATCTGTCTCATAATAGAGACGCACATTATAGTTCTAAATGGTGGTATACAAACACATATATTAAAAAGAAAATAAAAAGTATTATTGTCTTTAAAGGTGTGCATTAGTAATAAAAAGGTATATTGCACTGCTTTTCTACGGTCTATTTAAATTAAAAGAAATTGTAAGCCTCATAAATAAGAGGTGAAAGTCACAAAGGATTAGTAGGTAGATTCTTTTTTTCTACAATTGTTTGTGTAAAAATAAATTCGCAATAGCTTAAAATAATAGAAGTCAAAGAGCCATTCATACTGGTTGTGAAAACTCGATACATGCCTTAGAAATCAATTTCAAAGAAATGATAGGTATGCATGATATTTTCACTCTGATATTATTTCTTGAAAAGCAAGAAGAGATTCAATTTAATGCTCTTGGCAAATCATAATAATACCAGTTTATAATAATCTGTCACAAATATGGCAAGAAAAAAGGTAAAAAACGTTGTCACCCATATCATAAATTTATCATATCAGAAGAGATCACCAACCGAGAAACTGTAATCTATGATTCACTCAGCACCCAAAAATTCACAATAACAACCAAATTATTTGTTGAAAAGTTAAACTAATTAAGTAATGCACAAAGTTTTCAATGAGACTTCCTCAATTATGTTTCTTGAAGAAAACATCAATTATGATGAGGTAAAATTCAAACTTACATGTAACTGCAAATACTTTATTATCAACTGACTGTGTGAATGCATACAATCGGAGTTCCCAACCGAGACTTAGAGTAAGCTCCATTGGAGTTCTCAATCGACACTTAGAGTAAGCTCCATCAGAAAATCTGTAAGATTCAAAGTAAGACATTCTCAGGTTGTTGCATCTTGTTAAGCATGGAGATGCACTACGAACCCAAATTTCTTTCTTATCGTGTAAAAACGGAGATGAAGCAATATTAACTCCTCTCTCTGCCTAAATGATTACTCTTTGGTCAAAGAATACTGAAGTAACATCAACTAAAATGCACTCATTTGAAAAGAACTAATGTGATCATAAGAAGCAGAATATTTCAAAAACGTGCTCATCTACAATTACAAACTTTTCGATCAATCCATAGAAGTTTTTATGAAAGATAGTAACAGAGAAGAGGGCATGGAAGAATTGACGGGAGATGGAAACAGAAAGTTACCTTTTTAATCAATGGAAACAAAAAATTAAAATTCAAAAAGAAGTCAAAAGCAAATGAAATTACTACTATAATCTTTTTGTTCATCGTTTCTACCCCAATCTCCCAACTATATTTTACGCATAGCAAACCTTCCGAAACTCTACCTCTTTCTCTATTAAAGACATCAGCCACAAATTCCAGTTATGAAATTTGGAAGTCTGAAGAGAAATTAGAAGAAAGTGGGCAAAAATTGAGACAAATCATACCTGAAATTAGAACAGCTCAGATGAGAAGATATAAAGAACTGGAAAAAAAAGTACGTAGTCTGAAGAAAAATAAAGAGATCATGCAAAAGGAACATTTTAATAATGAAAGAGAGAAACAAAAGGAAGGAGATGAACGGATGAACAAGAACACAGAAGAAAAACAACAATAAATTTCAGCCATGAAATTGAGAAATTTGAAAAGAATTGGAAGAAGATTAAAGCAAAAATTGAGACATGAAATTGAAAGACCACGAAGAGAAATCAAATGACCTAGGGTTTCTTATTCTCATAAGAGAAATTCTTCTAGAATTGTGTGGGTATATGCTGAACCAGATTACTACTTTTATTAGAGATTTGCCCTTGATCAACCAATAGAAATAGAAATAAAAAAAATAAAATAAAATGGCAAGATAAAATGATAATTTCCCTTGGTCTACCAACTTCTCTTTTCTATTATATAGAAAATCGTAACCAAGCCTGTTACATTAGTAAATCGTAACCAAGCCTGTTACATTAGTACTTACACTTGAAAATGTGCCTTTTCACGTCTGCAGTTATGTAGGAGTTTCCTTTGGATTTTTCTACAATGCAAAATGTGCTATATGATTATGGTGAATCGTATTAGCCATTAGGACTCATCTCAGCAAAATCATAGGAACATGAGACAGAATAAGGGGATAGAAGAAAAAAACAGGATATTCATTTATTTATAAAAAAGTACTGAGCAGCCAATTACAAAAGCATATACTTAGACAACATATACTTATTGAAAAATTAAGACCACAAACACCACTTCCAAACCAACACACACTACTGAAAAAGGACAGACAGCATATAACAGAACACTAA
>AWOL01S0048115.1:15621-32007 GCA_000715115.1 Nicotiana otophora
AAAATGTAGTATTTTCTTATGAAATTGATTCGTATAATTTTTGTTGACTGTATCGAATTATTTTGGCTAGATTCGAGCCATTCAGAGTCGGATATTCGTGGATAAGGCATTCTTATCGATTGATTGAGCTTGGTTCGAGGTAAGTGGCTTGCCTAACTTTGTGTGGGGGAACTCCCCGTAGGATTTGTACTTTTTTTGATATATGAGCGTCGTGTACGTGAGGTGACGGGTACGTACACGGGCTAATTGTGTAAAAACCCGATTTTTCTACTAAGTAATAACCTAATTTCCTTCTTATTTGAGTTCCATCAGCATGTGTGGTATCCGGCTAGACTAGAATAGCATGCGTACTTGCCTTAACTGTTTACTTGAACTACGTGCAGTATATTTAGTAAATTTACCTTTTTTTCCTTAAGTGGTACTTAGGTTGAACTGTAGAATTTCGTGCCGTAACTATTGAATTCTATTATTTGGCTGCATATTTACTTTGGGACTACGGAGCGGTATTCCGGAGATCCCCCTGTACTGCATATTTACTTTGGGACTACAGAACGGTATTTCCAGTACATCCCCATGTACTGCATATTTACTTTGGGACTACGAAATGGTATTCCGGGATATCCCCCTGTACTGCATAATTACTATTCCGGGAGATCCCCGTGTACTGCATATTTACTTTGGGACTACGTAACGGTATTTCGGGAGATCCCCCTGTACTGCATATTTACTTTGGGACTACGGAACAGTATTGCGGGAGATCCCCTTGTACTGCATATTTACTTTGGGACTATAGAATGGTATTCCGGGAGGCCCCCTATTCTGCACATTTACGCTGGGACTACGAGACGGTATCTCGAAAAATCCCCTGTTGTTATCTCTGTGTACTGAGCTGTTGTTTTCTATGATTTCAATCTTGTTAAATTTCAGTCTTTATTTTACTGCGGTATTTCATTCTATCTTGTGTTATTATATATATACCAGTAGGGCCCTGACCTGACCTCGTCACTACTCTATCGAGGTTAGACTTGACACTTACTGGGTACCGATTGTGGTGTACTTATGCTACTCTTCTGCACCTATTTTTTGTGTGCAGATCCTGGTACTCCTTATCAGCCGCACTATCAGTGAGTCGGGACAGCTTTAGAGACTTCAAGGTATATCTGCCGCGTCCGCAGACCTTGAAGTCCTCTTCTACTCTTTCTCATATCCATTATCTTCTGTATTTTCTTTTGATAGACTCTGATGTATAGAAACACTAGATTTTCCTCCTGTAGTTTGTGATTCACGACGTTTCGGGTTTTGAGAATGCTGTGTAGTATATTGAGGAGTTGGTTATTGTACATGCCAAATGGCATGGTACTCAGTTATAGTGCTATTGCTACAGTTAGCTGTTAAATTCATGTTTTCATTTCATTTATTTCGCAAAATGTTAGGCTTACCTAGTCATAGAGACTAGGTGCCATCACGACGTCATATAAAGGGAAAATTGGGCCGTAACACTTTTCTACCTTGAGGCCACCCTTATAAAGTGTTGCCTTTATTAATAATTTCATATATCGTAATCACATTTATCATCAAAAGTATATATTATTATCATAAATTTTGAGATTATTGCAAAAGTGTGTAGATCTCAAACGCAACATTAATCAACATATAAATAACCAAAAAATAGATTCAAGTGCATAGACTTACAATGAACTTCGAAAAAGAAATATGTATCATGTACTACATTAACTAATAAAGCAAAGTTTCTAAAGGTAAGCTGCTAGAAATGAATTATACAATATCTGATGTATTCTCTCATAAATAACACTTTAAAACACATTATATTGCTAAAGCTAGTATACATTAGAAACCCAATTTGTTATCCCTTGGTCCTTATTACCCTTCACACCAATCTCCTAATTTTGCAACTGATCTATTTTCGGCAGCTTGACCACTCTAGTAATCTAAGCAACATTTGAGCTTTCCTTGTTCAAATGAGCAAACACTTTGGAAAGTTTTTGGGCCTTAAGTTCCCTAATTGTAATCTTTTTGTTATTTTCAATGGTTTTGCCTTCCCATACCTGTAATTGAGACAAAAATATGCATTGTTTGTTATAGCCTACTACTATTTGAAAAAACTCTCTATGCCAGATGCAATTAGATAATATTAGATGAGTACTATAATGTTAGACGGGTTTAAATATGTTAAAGCATTAATTGGAGGGGGGAAGGTGGATATTGAAAGGGGAAAATCTAATTTTCTCAAAAATTTTAAAAAGATCAGCACTCTTAGCGGATAAAAGTCGTTGAAGTACTTGGCAAATAAACTTTTAAAATAAATAGAAATATGGCTACTAGAGAAATACTTATAAATTAATTCTACCATTTTATTTATCAGAATAGAATTAAGAAGTATGAGTAAACAAGTTATCAAATAAACTAACGTACTATTGTTGCCTTATATGAGATAAGGTGCAGATCCAGATGAAAATATTTAGGTGCTCTGATAGATTGTAGATCATACTGACTTGTTTAACTACCAGTTTTATTTTCCTCTTTCACTCATTGCCACTTTTTACTTTACTCATCTCGCGCACATAGAAAATAATCTAGCAGCAACCTGCAAGCACCATCACTAAGATTATTTCTATACGTATATATGAGAGTCAATAAGCAGAAACTTTCCAACAAATACTGAAAGAGACTTATATTATTAAAAAGTATGACAAGTCTTTGTGAAATATAACACTTCTCTCTACATGTGATATTAAGAACAAATAAGAATAAACCTGCAAGTTCACTAATTAGAATGGCTTCTAAATACATTGTCATCTACATGCTATTTTCTTTTTCTTCATATTTCATATCTTATCTACTTTATATTTTATTTGCGGTGTCTAAATTTTCAACAGATTACTAATCAGACAGAAAAGACAAATAATTTTAATAAGTTTGAGTACCCTTCAATCTATTAAGGAAAAGAGCAACTCTTTCTACCTCTCGATCCTGCACGTTCCTCCTGAAGGTCAAATGCTCATTGTTGTTTCCTTTACATTCAGCAATTGAAGCATCCTTGAGTATTGTAAGATGGTAGATATCTTGGAATAAATCTTACAAAACTATAATCTACCATCAATGGATCTTTCTATTTCTAGATTATATTAATAGACTAAAATGTGAGTCAACTGATTCTTTTAAAAGCATATGAAATACATTATGATAAACATAACTTCTTACAATAATAACTACCAACTATCATAAACTAAGAGAACTGAGAAACAGAGAAGGTAGGACTTCAAAGTACAGATTATTTTTATCCAACAACCGATACAATAAAATATTAGTCAACATAGAGAAAATAAGAGAAAGGCTCAGAGAAGATGCAAGTGGTATAAGTAAAGCAACTTATCAATTATTGGTGAAGCATTCACAAATAGAATGTATATGACCATCAAAACATCAAGCACTAGTTAAGCATCATGTCCTTTTTTTCATGAAGTAAAAGGAGTCAAGAGGATGCAAACAAAATTACAATTGAGAAAAGAATATGTTTGCTCATGGGCAAAAGCTAATACAAAACTAAGGATAAGTTATGCATTTGATGTTACAATTTGTTCCTTTTCTTGTTTCAATTAAGCGGTATATTCCTATCCACTGCTTTCATAGAAGAGTATTGGCATGTTGCACAACTCCACTAACTGGACATTGTATATTAACAAGTTATTTTATATAAAACTCTTATACTTGATTTTTTTTTATTTTTAACTAGATGGCTTGTATATGATGACAACTTTTCTAGAAGCAACTGGTTCCAAATAACCAAATGCTAAGAAGTATTGATAGTGTCAAATATTATAGAATAACTAAAATTTTATACCCAAAAGCAGCGTATGTATCATAGGTATTGTACAAGTCACACACATGTCATTATCATAAGTTGCAATCTGACATCTTAAAGATGTCTAAAGAAACAAAATAAATAACAAAAGCTACTATAAACAACTGGCATAATTATAGGAAGTATTGTGCTATTCTTTTATTCCCACTTACAAGGCAAACAAGGAAGTAAAGAATGCAGAAATAGCCAATTAAATTAACACCCACATGAAGTCTTCTTCATTATTCACTACTGTCAATACCAAGCGGCTTTGTAGCTACCTACATATGATAGAATATCTAAAATAAACCCTTATGAATGGGCAAAATAAAAAGAACTCTACAAATATTGATTTAACGTCAATTAAAGGGTCTTACAATAACTAAAACATTTCCAACTTGAATTGCTAGTGAAGGTTTTGAAGAAGCCAGAGTTTAGCCTCTTTTAAATGGAGCAAAAGTTACTTGTAAAAATGAACAAGATGATAGATGGATAGTGTAGTTGAGATTGTTTTGGACTATCAATAGATCTTAATTAGCTCCTTTATATAAAGTTGTTGAGTCAATTATAGTTTCTGGTCCAAATTGTGTTCACCAAAGACTAAGTTTATCAATTTTACTAGACTAATAAGGCTAACCAAAAATAGCGAGATGACAACAATAATGCAACAATAATACGACATAAGAGAGCAAAATCAGAATAAGAATGCTAGATAGAGCGAGGCGGAAACATAAATTCTAGACAATAGAGCAAGATAAGAAGCATACAACGCAATAACTAAACCTATAATACAGAGAACGTATATTGGTAGAGAGAAAGAAGTAGAAAATCGAAGAGAGAAGAGAAGAAAGTACTCACATAGATTAAACTACCATAGCCCTAAAATTTGTCTAGGGTTTTCGACGATTAGAAGTAGCAAATGACTGAAGTTGACTCTTTCTATTTTTGAGATGCCTCTGTAATTAGGAAAAGAATGAATTTGGGGAAATAATATAGATGAATTGTGGGGCAGGAGGAAATAGGGAATGAAAAATAAAAAACTTAGCAAAATAGTGGGGACCATATTTGCCTTTTCAAAATGGGGGGAAATATTTTATTAAGAGGTTTGGGGAAAATCTTTGGTGAAAATATTAAGACTACACTTAGGAAGTGTAGCTTTTAAAATTGATAAATAGCAATGATTTGAAAGTGTTGTAATATAGGTAAATAAGTGTTGTTAAATAATTTATGATTTGGCAACACTTAATGAGCGTGACCTTTAGTTTCTAAAAGCACCCCTTTAAAGAGTAGCCTAAACTTCGTAGCCAAAAGTCGGAGACAAAGGCCATCCCTAAAAAATCGTTCTCTTAGATGCTTTGGCCAACACTTCTCAAGCGTTGTCTAAAATTAGTATTGCCTTAGGCCAAATTTATTGTAGTGTCATCACTGTTGACATCCTCATCTCCAATGAAGGGAGTTAACAAGGGCCCAGTTTCTTCAGTCATTTTCTCTCCACTTGCTTCCTCTGAAGGTGCTATAACAGTGTTCCAAATAGCCATAGAGCCTTTAGTTTCCCCACTTGTATTCTTATTCTCTTCCTCGCTCTCTTCATCATCACATTCATTCTCACTTCATTTTTATTTATCCTCACATTCGCTCTCAGGATCACCTTATTCCTCATTATCCTTTCATTCCTCTCCAGAATCATCCACTTGTTCATCTATTTTATCTTCTGCCTCACTCTCCTTCTCATCACCAGAATCTCCCTCATTCTCACTCTTTTTCTCATCATTAGTCATGTCCTGAGTCTGATGCTCCTCATGACTGGCCACCACTCCTCCTTCTTCCTCACCTTCATTATTATCCCCATCCTCAGTCCAGCTGAAAGAGAGACCATCCGAAGCCTCCTTATGTATTGGTTTTTTAGTACATTCCTCCTCAACCATAGACATAACATTAATGATATCTACCCTTTTCTCGAGAGTTGCTATGTTCGTTTCTATAGTAGGTTCCTCCACTCGTGGTTTATCAATTATGGGTGAGACAATATCTAAGGTGCAATATCTATAGCAGATACCTAACATCTAATTTTGATGGAGGTTTTTTTACCTAACTTGTAGTAATTGACACTAATTTCACCTAAATCACAACCTCCTTAACTACTATGTCTACCTTAGCAGCAGCAACATCAAGCACCACCTTGTCACTTATGACATAGTTTCTTGGAGTAGACTTGATCTTGGTGGACTTAGAGGTATTTTTCGAAGCGGACACATATGCATGGGTAGCAGTAATTTTCATATATTATGCTCCAATGAATTAATACAAGATGGCACGCGCTTGAGTTAAAGAACCAACTCCTTAGTAACTCTTTACTCATTTATGCAATAAAGCTTCAGTATTATAGGTTGGTATCATAAAACATAATTATTAGCTATACTTTTCTAGGCAAGTGTGTGTGCTTAAGACAAGCACGAGACTGAATCAAACACATTGTACTTGACTACATACATCTAATTATACTATTTTTAGCTAATAATTGGGGTCAACATAGTTGAAAGTATTAATTAGACCTACTTCCAGTCTATTCCTTTCAAAGTGATCCCTACTTAGAGTTTTAGTAAAAATATCAGCAATTTGGCCTTCAGTTTTACAGAAGTTAGTTGGGATATTCCCTTTTTCAACATTATTTCTGAGAAAGTGATATCTAATGTCAATGTGCTTGATCTTCTTGTGTTGACAGGGACTTTTATCAATGTTGTTGGCACTAGTGTTGTCACGAAAAATAGGAACACAATCAACAAAAATACCATAGTCCCTTAGTTGTTGTCTTATCCACATAAATTGAGTACAATAAAATGTTGCTACCATATATTTAGCCTTAGTTGTAGATAAAGGCACTAAATTCTAATTTTTTGTTCTCCAAAATACCAGACAAGAACCAAAAAAATGTGTTGTTTCTGAAGTGATTTTCCTGTCAACATGAAAACCTGCATAGTCAGCATCAGCATAACCAACTAGATCAAAGCTATACCCTCTAGGATACCATAGACACAGATCAGGAGTCCCTTTAAGATATCTGAGTATCCTCTTGACAGCCTTATGATGAGACTCTTTGGAATTTATTTTGAGTGCCTTTATGGATTATTAAAAAACTTGGTTCTTTAACTTACTCCTTAAGCGTAAAGTAAAAGTAAGCAACAAAGTAAACATAATAAATTTTACGTGAAAAATCACTCAGCTCAAAAAGTGTAAAAACCACGACCTACTACGTAGGATTTTCAAATTCAATTTCACTAGAACAATGAGTCAAATGTATCGATTACAAATCTGTAACTCAATACTCTCCAGTACTCCTACTATAGCTATTTGGTTTACAAGTTACTCTAACTTTTTTAAAAAAAAATACTCACTCCAACTCACTAATTGTTTATGATACTTTGATTACAACTCGATTTCCTAAAACACATTTACTAGACTGACTTAAGAAGAACACCACACTGGTACTTGACTTGGGTGTAGAAAAATATAGTTCTTCAGTTAATGTGCAAAAGGATGATCCAAGCAGTCAAGAAAGATAGTATTTAACTTCCCTGGACTCCGAGTCCTATGAATAGTCAGGTTCTCGTTTGAGAGAACTCCTATTGTTCCAAGGACTCCACAAGTCTTGGACTCTTGTTTCTCACCTATACATGCGTATCTTCTTGGGAAGCAATCCTTATTTAGCAGTCTTTTTCCAATAAACTCGACCTAGGTAACTTTGAGATAAAGTTATTGTCTTACAAAGACGTACAATCATCAACCCTGAGGAGCTAGTCCTTAATCCTGAGAAACTAGTTCTTAGAGTAATTAAGCAGCTACATTGAGGACCTGGTTCTTAGAACATTTCATCTGAAGAAACTTTGTTAATCATCAAAATCTCAATACTCAATAATATTGAATTTTCCTGAAAAGTTTTTCAGAAGGAAGTGTAGTTGAGAGGATTTATCAGTATTAAACCCCTAATTAAGCTTTTTCATCTTCGATTTGTGTCAAGTTTAGGTGTTAGATCGTTTTCTCGTTGTCTCCCCAAACGAAATATAAATACAAATGTTAAGAAAATTGGAGCTTACATTTAACTCAATTTCAAAGGTTAGCCAATGAAATAAGAATTGCCAAAAATCATATAAGAGATAATATATGAGCTCTCTCAATTGATTCATGTGAGCATAGGTTTAAAGCTCTATAGCATGGATATCATAATATAAGAGTACATCATTTGGTAAACCAAAAATAGAGATTGGTCTAATTCTCATACCATGTTAAAAAGAAAATGAGCATTGGGCCTAATTAATCCGAAAGCAAGCTCATAAGTTGAACATTTCATAAGTTCATATAAGCAGACAACATCATTCCCTCAACCAATGTAACATATGTTAACTGCTTTTCCACCTATTACTTTCCGATCTCCAACTGATCCTATGGAGAAATTTAATTTCTTTTATGATTTGAAGAATAAGCTATACTTGCATGCACACTCGTAGTGCATTTTTTAATAAATTTTGGAAAAGAAGTAACTTATATGTTCATAGTATCATTGTTGAAAGGAAAGAATTCGGGAAAGAAAAGCTAGTTCAGATGAAAGTACCAAGCGCGAAGAAAGCTTATATTTCTTCAATGGGCGAATTCACCAGCTTTTGCTTTTGCTAGTCCTTCCTTTAAAGGGAAATACGAATGATTAAAGAAAGAAGAATCTAGTTTGGGATCTTATTGGACTATTTAGTCTCGACATTTTAACACATTTGGCCGGTCGGTCAAAGTAACTACAACTGCTAACCTTATATATAAGATATATACACAATGTATAAAATATAGATATTCTATGTATATTATACAGAAATATATTAGAAATATATATTTATCGGCTGTTATGTTAGGAGACGGCTACATAGTGTAAATTTCCCCCGATCGATCCCCTTATAGTACTCTTGGGCTAAAAATAGAGAAAAGCCCAACCATATTGGGCCACTCTCCTATATACACTGTTAACTTCCCTTTTCATTTCTGTTTGGTCGGTGATAGGATCTCACATGGTCATATCACATATGCCTATCTATTTGGCTATTTCTTTTCTTAGGTCACATGTGTTAGATTTGCCCTCTTCGGACAACTATATTTCATTTGCTTATGATTATACGCTTAATCTTTTTAAAAATAAAATGATAAGAACAGTTGTCATACAAATATTCTATTTGTGGTGTTTTTACTACCTAATACAAGATGAGGCACAAATATACAGCCATTTTCACTATCGTCAACATGGATCATTTATAGGAAAATCAAGTCCCAATGATTTGCCTTGCTTTTAGGGGGGAAAGAATATAGCAAAATTTGTTAGAACACAGTATTCTATTTTAGAACAATAAACATGTTCAAAATTGTCTCCTTTGTCGTTTATCGATTATTGTATATAAGAAATTAAAGTTTTTAGATATAATTATTTTATAAGGAATGTTGGGTGAATAAGATGCTGAAGAGGTGAACGCAATGCAGAATAATGCGTGTTGTCATGAATTTTTTTTCCAATTTCTATCGATCGTCTCATTGTAGTTTTACCTAGTCCAAGATAGCTTCACGCCTTGTTATTTTTCAAGATACACAAATTAAAATCCGAAAATTCATCTTAATTCTTACGTTACATGGATCCTTTCTTCTCCTCCTACTTCTACTTCTTTTACAAAGAAATTTAGAGTGACGAATAACAATATCAAAATTTATGAAAAATGTATGTTACATTAATGTCAAATGATCATTCTATGAGGCTATGAATTGAATAGTAACCAAAATAAGGCTTTAACAAGCAGAATTTGTACAAGTCGTGCCATAATTTAGTAACGTGAGAGTGTGAGTTTTCTAACCAAACTCACAAGTCACAACTCTATTTCATCACACGTTAAAAGAGGACACATGACCGTTATTCCAGTTAGCCACATTTTTCCAACTTGCTTCTTTCGTCGTCTCTCCTTCAAAGAAACGCTAGTCTTTCACATATAAAAACTAATAGCCTATTATTAAAAAACTAAAGCCCTAACTTTCTTTGCACATTTGTTGTATAATACACAGCATTGGTTACCATTTTTTTAAACTGAGAATAACCCTAATCTAATTGCAATATCCTTGTTTTATTTCCTTCACATGTTCTTGTTTGTTTTGCAAAGCAAACAAACCCCATAATTCTGAGGCAATTCAAGTTTCATTATATGGGGGAAGAAGCAATTTTTGTGCAACAAGGTATGGAAAGTAAGAAAAAAGTTGAACTTCAAGGGAAGAAGATGGAGCTAAAGAGTAACGTAAACGAATTTGGAGATGGAGTTTCATGGTATAGAGGAGCAATGCTTGGGAAAGGAAGTTTTGGGCATGTTTATCTGGCTAAATTGAAGAACACCAGATCAAAAAATGGCTACTTCCCATCAGTTATGGCTGTCAAATCCGCTGAAGTTTCTATTTCAGGTTCAATTCAGAAGGAAAGAGAGGTTCTCAATAACATCAAGGGTTGCCCTTACATAATTCGATGCTATGGCGATGAAACTACAACTGGTGAGAATGGTATGATGGTTTATAACTTGTTGCTTGAGTATGGTTCTGGTGGAACCCTAGCTGAGAGGATCAAGAAATTAGGGAACAAAGGATTGCCTGAATTTGAGGTAAGGTCTTATACTAGGTCTATGCTTAAAGGATTGAATTATATTCACGCTATTGGTTATGTTCATTGTGATATGAAACCTGATAATATCCTGCTTGTGTTGAATTCTAGTAAAGGAAGTAATGAATTTAGGGCGAAAATTGGTGATTTGGGATTGGCAAAGAGAGAAAATCAGAGTAAAAAGAGGAGATTGGAGACTTATTGGAGGGGTACTCCTATGTACTTGTCACCTGAAGCTGTAGCTGAAAATGTACAAGAGTCTCCCGCTGATATTTGGGCTCTTGGTTGTATTGTGCTTGAGATGTTAACGGGAAAACCTCCGTGGAATCAGAAGGAAGATATGGATGCTGAGGATGTATTAAAAAAGATTGGGGAAGGGCATGAATTGCCTAAAATTCCAGGCGAATTGTCTAAAGAAGCAAAAGGTTTCCTGAAAGGTTGTTTTGTGAGGAATCCTAGGTATAGATGGACTGCTGAAATGCTGCTAAATCATCCATTTGTAGAGGGTTTAAGTGATGATGTTGATGGAGTGGAAGAATCAGGTGAGGTTGAAGATATAAATGAAGTTGGTTCTATGCTCTTGGTTACTGAGGCTGACGATGAATTTTCTTGTTCTTTAGAAGATTGGAGCTGCATATCTGAAGAGGACTCCCTTGGTTACTGGTCGGAGGAAGATTCAGAGGTTATGGGGGATGAAATGGCCTCTTATTTTGCTGAGGAAGGGATATTAAAAGTAGAAGAAAGGATAAGCGTTAGAAGCTCCAGCATTGATCGTGGTTATAATTGTATGATTGATAAATCAATACAAGTACCTTCAATCCATCAAATAATTCGCCGAAATGTCCTTTAAAATTTACCATTCCTGCAGATGTCTAGCAATAGATGGTAGGATGGAGATATGATTCATTTATTCCTTACTAGCTACAGCCTCTGTAGATTTTATGCTACTCAAATTGATTGAAATTTAATGATAAGTTTTTAATTCTTTAATACTTATGTCTGCCACAGCTCTACCTTTTCATGGTACTGTTTCCAACTCCTGAACACTCTGAATTTTTGTTTGTTCCTCCATGTTTCTTTCAAGACTAACTGCCCTTTCATTTCTGGATTTCTTTAAAATAAAGGATATGCATATATTAGCTCAGCTTCAATCTATTAGACAATTCTTGTTCGTCAAACTAAGTTCTCTATGTTGTTTGGAACATATGCTTGGATCTAAACATGGATTAACAACTGGAAGCGTGTTGTTACTCTTTTTTTTATAGGAATTGTTAAATTAAACGCTTAACTTCTCATGGTTATTATAGGAATTTGGCCGGATAATTAGGATTTTGATCACCATCGTCTCAAGGCGCTGTGTTTCTAGTAGCTTCTTCATCCCTGTCCGCTTACCTTGAGATTTCTGAACCACTTAGCAAATTGGTAAAGATTTCTCTACCAGCTTTTAATGAACTTTTTTCTGACTGGAAGCCGATGGTTAGATTTCCTAATGCTTACTGCAGTGTGCTTATCTGAATATTTTTGAATTAGATCCCAACATATGTGCACCGTGATTGTTCTTTAACTAGCCCTTTCCTCAGGGACTGAGTACACGTATAGTTTCACTCTTTTACCACGCTTCATCTATTTCCTATCTATTGGAGGAGGTCAGAAATAAAAAAATTTTTGACGCTTAGATTACTGTTAGGGAAGGAAGAAAAGATAGGTACAAGAAAGTAGGAAATCTTGAGTAGTCATCTGTATCGCTATGATTATGCAGCCTATACAGAGAGGGACAAGAAGCCATTTTAGCTTAATTTAGTGACTTGAGTAGGTATGATAATCAAGTTTCCTCTATTTGCATTCATGTTATCTTTGAACATGTTGTATTCACAGTGTATCATTTTCATCTGTCATGAAGTTTGCTACTGATAATGTTCTGTATAGCACAGGTATAGTGTTCTATGGATAATTTTTCCCCCTCTTAACTTGTAAGTTAAGTAACTACAATGAAATTGAACTGCATATGGTAGAAAACCGTGTGAATCATATTAATTTTGACTAGTTCAATATGCAGAAGAATTTTGGAAGATATCCCTGAAACATTCTATTAGAATCAGAGAAGATCAAACGAAGTGAATGAGCAGGAAATTTATGTAAAAATTGTGCTCCATTTGATTGTGAAGAACTAACAGATCTTACCATGAACCTCAATCTTTTACTGTCAATTTCAAGTTCTGTTAAACTCTCTTATCCTCATTTCAAGCCTCTATATTTCCATTTTCATTCATTTTCTGGCTTCATATACAGAGTTACATTTTCGCGTATGTTTGATGCTAAATGCTCTATAACCTATTGGACAGAAACTTAAAAGTAAAGATGAGGGTTCATGTGGAGAACACATTGAATCGAAATTGCTTCCGAGGCAGATGTAAGATGCAAGCCTGAAAATGAAGAGTGGCTTCTGAATCCCATGATGATGGTGCAGAAGATAACTAGATAAGAAGGAACATAACTAGAAGATAGTAGTATATATCCAGAGTGAGTTGCAGGTATTGCACTAAAGTTTAAGTAGCTTCCTATTTGGGATAGCAGCCACTCCTCCCCTTGTTCTTTCTTTCTTTTATGCTTGTCAGAAAGGAGTTCCCAAGTCTCTTACTAAGGTACTTAATAATATCTGCTTTTATACTCCTTAGTATCCTTCATTCCAGCTTTATTATTCTTACTTTATGTCTTGGCTTGGTTCAAGATACATATCATATGGAAGTTTTACCCTCATATTAATGCACTAGCAAGGTTGAATCTTCTGGTTTTTCAGGTTAAACACAATTGGCTTAACCATTCATTCCTTAATCCTTAGTATTCATTGATCAACATCGATCAATCGGTTTATATGAGCCTTAAATTCGTAAAAGTATTTAAAAACTCTGGAGTGACAGGCCATGAAATATTTTCAGGAAAACTTTGTTACTACTTTCAATTTCTTTTGGCAATAAGCATATATACAGAAAATTGACACAGAAGATTTCGTATATTCCCTCTTACTTTATAATAAATGAACCAAAAGTTGAAATCTTCATAGTTGAACTCAAATCTGGCAGAGCAGTACAACTAACAGGACCAGGGATTACAAAAGAGCTACTGTATTTAGGCTCTGTGAAAGTTAAAGCATTTATTATTCAGTTTAAATTCAAATATTGATTTCATATTTTTTTTTACTAAATTCATATGCTTCAAAACAAAAAACTGATAAGAAGTACTATGAAGTACAATTTAACCTCTTTATAATTATTGAAAAATTATAGTAAAAATAATTTAAAATTCATAAATAATAAAAACTGTCATAAAAAAAGAAAAGAGTAATAATATAGTTCTTCCAAACAAAAAAGGAAAAGAATTCCTAGCTGAGTTATAAGCAAATGCTAAGTGAACCATTTGAATATATTACTACTAATGCTTATAGGCTAGTGATATTGGTGAGAATCTTTCACATAATATGTGCTGATTCTATTCTATTGTTCCTATTTCCCCTTCCTTTTCTGCATGTAAATGAGAAAAGCAGAGGAATTACAATGGGTCATTCTTTTTTACTAAAAGGTAAGTAGTCAATTTTTCATGTAAAGATAAAATTTGAACAAAAACACCCTAGCATCATATGATGGAGTTGAAATTTTTGACATATGACATTCCAACTTAATACGTTGTAATTTCATAATGCACTGGAGTTCCAACATAATATGCTGGAAGTTTATACACAGGTCTCCATAATCCAGCATATTATGCTAGAACTTTCCATGTTTCAACTAGGGTATTTTTGTTCAAATTTTATCTTCACATATAATAGAGGCTAATTTTTAATGATTTTACAAATGCCTGCTAAATTTTTCGATTATCGGTCCGAAAAGTAACTAGCCCATGCTATTTTCACCAGAAGGTTTCAAGGCCAAAATCAGAAAATCAGATATGTTAGGCCCTACATGCGTGCATGTATCAGAAAATGGCTAAACAGTAACAAAAGGAAGGCATCATATTCGCTTGAATTGTGTTCACAAGTCAATTAAAGAATTAGGTTCCAGTAAAATATGGAACTTAATTACCCCTTTATGTCTCTCCACTAGCTCCAAAGTATATTTGTCAAAAGCTCTCATTCAAGGTTTCTGAAACAACGTCGTAGAAAATATACCTTCATTATCCCTAGAACAAGTCAAATTAAGCACCGACATGACCTTATCTTGGATTTCATGTGTCTATTCTTTTTCTAAAAGAACACATACTGTGAAACATGAGAAATAGGAATCAAAATGTTCATACTACGAAGTAACAAGTTGTAATATAACAGCTTATGATTTATTAGGATCTAAAAGGAAAGGATGTCCTAGTATAAGAAAGAAAGGGCTAGAGAAATATTTGGTATGTTAAGCATGCAAAATCGCGTAAGCATGAAACTCCCCCTTAAATTATATTGTGGGTACATCCTCAATACTCACAAGCTAAAATAGGAAGAAATTTAGGCAATAGAAATTAAATTAAGTTTGACGTATATAAACTAGGGGTATAAAAAGATATCATCAATCAGGTTGCTTAATAAATAATTATAAGTATTTTTCTATATTGAGCAGGGATGGGTTCCCTCAAAATATGACGAGTAATTACTGTAAGTCTTTTCTATACCATCGGCTTATTTCTTTTCCATATCAGTAAAGTTAGTAGTATTCTCGTATTTTCTTACTTTTAAATTTCTTTTACTATCTGTTATTTCTTTTGCTTCAGTTGTCTTATTATCTTGTTACTGTTACTATTTTCTTTTTTCCAAGGTTTCTCCGGTACTTCTATATTTCTTTTTCAAAACTGTTGTGATTATGTTTTCTTTGAGCCGAGGGTCTATCAGAAGCAACTTCGTTCTACCTTCACAATTTATAGGGTAATGTCTGCATACACACTACCCTCCTTTGACCCCACTTGTGTGCGGTGTCGGAGCCACATTGAAGCAAGGTGTGTCACCCCTTCGCCGGAAAATTACACTGTTTTGCTAGATAATTTCTTTTATTTTATGTATATTTACTATACGTTGATTTCCCTTGACTTTTTGATATATCTAATTATTTATATTTTGACTCCCTTTGATAAAAATTCTGGATTCGCCACTGCTTGTGTTGTGTGATTATACTTGTTATGTTGTTGTTGGTTTATATGAGCTTTTAAGGAGAGCAATGTTTTGGTTCCATTTGTGGGGTTGGGCATCTATGCTCAAAAATTAAGGTGGGTGGAGATTAAGAAAGAAGGAAAAGAAAAGAATAATATACAATCCTGAGGAAGATCTCCTATATATATACACACCCTCTTATACACTCAGCCAGCCCAAACAAGAAAATTAAGGAAAGATCACTGAGAGTACTATTACAGGTATTTTGCTCCAATTAGTAAGAAAAATGAAGTTTAGTTTCCCTCTTTGTTTTGTTATTTTATTTGCTCTAACAAGTGCAGCTGCTTCTGAAATTTCTCATGCATCAACAAACAAAAGCAAAGCTGTCGAAAAGCAAGAAAATGTTGCGGACACTACTCTTGTTAGAGTCAGTTCGCACAAAGATGGAAATAAGTATGAATTAGTAGAAAACAAGGAATTTATAGTGGATGATATGAAGGTGCCAAAAGGAATAATTCATCGTCGAGCTCGTTCTAATCATAGTTCAGCACTATCACTGAAACAGCCCTTCATCTTCACATCAATTACTGGTCTCGTTTTTGGCTTGTCTCTTCTCCTGGTTTTTTCCCTTATTTGTTTTCCCTGAAATTAACATTCCACATATTCTGTATATATCTTTCATCTCTATGTCAATTGTATCCTCACTGCACTTGTGATGTGGTGACTGATTTTATATATATA
>AWOL01S0048115.1:33842-66260 GCA_000715115.1 Nicotiana otophora
TATATATATATATATATATATTACTATATAACAGCTTGTTTTGTTGGATTGAATTCTGTGTGCGAGTGAATTGATGTCTTTATATATGTAACATAATTTCTATGATTGGCTATGAAGAGTCTTTATGTGACATATACTTTCTCTAATTGGTTATGAATACTGTTTTTCCATGAAATTAAATTAGAGATTGTAAAAAATAAGAATTTCATTAACAGCTTGTTTGGATGGTTGTTATATATTGTTTTATAATGTATCGTATAATATTGTATTGTATTGTACTGTATCGGTTTGATGTATACAATATTTGGATATATTGTATTGTCTGTCGTCGTTTCATGATATCATGCACAAATAATATGAAAAATAAATTTGCAATATTATAAACTGGGTCGGCTTATGGGCAAAGCATCTAAATCAACTGCTTTAGGTCCCACAATTTGTAGGGCCCCAAATTTCTTAATAGTTAGTATTTGTATATGTTAATACTTAATACACTCAGACATTTCTATAATAGCATCCTCATATAACAGTCATTCAATATAAAAACCAAATTTTTCTTAGAACCGATTTTTTAAGTTATATTTTACCTCTCTATAACAACAACTGTCATATTTATAGTAGAACGATCTTTATAAAATTATCCCTCTATAACAACTATATAGAATCTTTAAGATTACTAATAACAATTCTACAAATATGCACACAATCTTTTCCATTGATCAAAGTTTCTATCTTGCATAAAACACATGATTAAGATTTGCACATGATATATTTTCCATTGGATACCTTATCGCTGAAAATTTGGACACGAATCTTCGTCAATCAAAGCGTTATATCGGTAGTGGGAGAATAAAATCTACCAAACAGCTACAATTAAAAAGTTCTTCCATCAATCTTGAAAGAATTTATTTTCCTAGTAGCATTAAAATATGTTCCTTAGAATTTAAATCTTTGTAAATTTAGTTAATGAATTTATTAATAATGTATTAGCTTTTTTCAATATATACCTAATGAAATATGCATATCTTCTGAGATTTTAAATTTGATTTTTTTTTTATCTTTTATATGTAACATTAAAAAAAGAATAATAATTGATTTTTTGATCAGTTTTATCTTTAACAACCAAAAAATATTTAAATATCAAATGTTGTTATTGGTGTATAACAACCATTCGCTATAAAAGCTAAAAAATCTCGAAACAAACGACGCTGTTATAGAGAAGTTTGACTGTATTTCTTAACAGCTTGTTTGGATGGTTGTTACCAATTGTATTATATCTTACTATTAAAAGATACATTATTTAATCTTGAAATAAAGGTTTATTCCTTTTTTAAATACCTGCATATACCGCTTAGGGAATAATGTTAATAGTTTCTGTAATAATTGCTTTAGTGGAAAAAGATTTTTTATAATTAAAATTATCAAACTGTTACCTAGATCAACAATGTATTGAGACTTGAGAGAGCTTAAATGGGTTAGATATATTTTCAAGATTGAAGGAATTATTTGAAGAAGTTGATTATGATTTTTATTAACCTTGTATCTCAAAAGTTAGAAAATTAACTTTACATAAGATTTTATAGGATTTGTTTTTTAAAAAAAAGAAAACATTAACCTAAATAGCCGGTTGATGTACAATTCATGTATAATATGTATAAACGCATATAATTTATGTATACTAGTTGGTAAAGTAAATAATAGTGATTATGTTCGACTAATTGTATAAATATCCCTCAAAAAATTAAGGCCTCTCGTAGAAGTTTTCGCTTTAGGCCCCCAAATTTGTTGAGTCGCCCCCGATTATAAAGAGAAAGTAAGATACGAGATAAAGTTATTATATAAATAAGTAGGGTAACGGATAAAATAGAATTATTTAATAATAAGAAAGGGCAAGATGAGAGATAAAAATAAGGTAACAACACGATCATACCAAATCGGTCGTTCCACAAAAGTGTCACTTTTCATCGTTACGTAACGACGGATTTAACGATACAAAATAAATTTTGTATTTAAAGTAAAAATATGATACAATACAACAATAACAACTAGGGGCGGATCTACGTGTAAGGGACGGGGTGGTACGCCACCCGCAAGCTTTAGCCGAGACTATGCGATAGTATGTATACATGCATGTATATATAGAAGGATTGTATACAAATAATTTAAGTGGCACCCTCGTTAACAAAAGGGCTCAAGGTGCCACTCGCAAGGCATTGTGATTTTCACCCCAATGGTGGGGGTTCGAATCCATGATCCTTTGTTTCTTCTCTCGAAGATGTAAAGAAAAGTTCTTTCACAAATCTATTTAAACAAAATCCCAATTGTTGCACTTTCCTAACTCCTCCGTGATTTAAAGAAATCGCAATTGATTTATCAATAGATAATGAAAAATTAATTATTTTCTCCAAGACCACAACTCTTGTAATCTATTTGCAAAACCAAAATAAAAAATAATTTTGAATAAGTTATTGTTTTAATCAATGATGAAAGTTTATTTTGTTGTGCTCTAAAGTAGGACAATTGTATATAATATCGAGTGAGTTAATTATCATAAAAAATATAAATTGAAAAATATCAGTAAACTTACTTAATGTTTAGAGTGCTTATTAATATAAATTTTCGCCTTAAGTATCTAAAGTAATAACGAGCCTTTTTTCTTATAACAACAACAACAACCACCCAATATAATCCCACTAGTGGGGTCTGGGGAGGGTAGTGTGTACGCAGACCTTACCTCTACCCTGGGGTAGAGAGGCTGTTTCCGATAGACCCTCGGCTCCCTCCCTCCAAGAACTCTCCACCTTGCTCTTGGGGTGACTCGAACTCACAACCTCTTGGTTGGAAGTGAAGGGTGCTTACCACCAGAGCAACCCACTCTTGTCTAATCGAGTTAAACTTTTTATGTTATTTTTTCAAGTTATCATAATTATTATGTAATCTTTTTGCTCGATCGATTTATTTATATTAACTCCAAAAATGAATAATCCGAACCGAAATTCAGATTGACCAAATCGATTAAAATTATACCTTATTTAGATAATATAAATTATAATATGATTACATTAAAAATATTTGACACGTGAAATTTCTAAATCCTGGATTCGCGTGTGATAATAACGATCCAAACAAGTGGTAAGGAGCTTAGAGAGATCAAGCATCCACATAGCCATTGCATGTGCGCCACGTCTACTTAATTAATTACAACTATCAGCTGATCAGCTGCAGGCTTTTGAAGACTAGAGAAATTCTAGAAAAAAGACAGCACCAGCTCTGCAACGGCCGAGTCGCTGTTGGCTGCTATTTGTTCCCCTAACCACCTTCCAAAATCCAAATCTGCGCTTTCGTTTCGTTTCCTCGTCGTACCGTACTTTCACACCATTCAGCCACGTGTTTATGACCTGGCTCCACGTTGACAGCAATCTCTTTAGCTTCAATTTTTATTCCATTCAACCATACAACTGAGGCTTGGTAAAGCACAAATTCAGAGTTCGTGGATGAGAAGTATAAAAATACTATAGATCTTTTTATTTATAAGAAAGAAAAAATTCATTCTACCAAGTACTTTTTTTAAAAAAACCTTAATCAGTACTCCTACATGATATGGATTTATATTTAAATTTCTATCACTTAATTAGTTCTATATATTATCACTTCATATATGATTTGATATAAGAGTAAATATTTTTATCCTGTCTTTGTTGTGTCACTTCTTTTAAGGGACTTACATTACGTACTTTTAGTTTGATTCATCAATGGCCTTGGCGAAAATCAAAGTGTACACACTATTCTTAAAGTTCACAAAGATGGTTACGTTGCATTTATATTTTTCCTCTCTTGATTTCGCCTTTATTTCTTGAGTGAGGAAATTTACAAAATAATAAATTTAAAAGATTAAAAAATATATAACAGCGTAATAGATTTACAGATTTTCTAGACTGTGATGTTTTACTTGTCATTTTTTAATTAGACAATTGCTACATGCATTCGATCATTAAAATTCTTGGGTTCTAACTAAGAAAATGGCATGGCAACAAACGTCCCCATGGTTTTGTTGGCTATCGTTAGTTATATGATTTTTAAATCTCATTTTTTTAATGAAAATTTGTATGTGGCATACTGGCATTGTTTTGGTTTTTAAATTTGCTAATTTATTAACTGTACCTTAAAACAAAATGTCACAACCCAAAGTCCGTTAAAGGTCGTGATGACGCCGAATATCACTGTCAGGCAAGCCAACACTAAATAATTAATTAAATTCTCATTTTTATATTTTGAAATCATAGTTATTCTCCTCAATTAAATAGCAGAAGATGGAGTTTACAAAATACGTAATAATGTCTTTAAAAGCATTTCCAATACAGTGTAACCCATAATCATCCCAAAACCCGGTGTCACAAGTGCATGAGCATTTACTAAGAATGTAAAATAAAATACAACAGTTGACCGGAATACAATTGCACAGGAAATATGTAAGTACTCTGAAGGAGACTCTGTCGGCTGCAGAACGTCATATAAAATGCAGCTCACTTAAGTCCCCACCATAATCGCGCCTCGGCGCCCACAAGGCCGCTAAACATATGTGTACCTGCACAAAAATATGCAACAAGTGTAGTATGAGTACGTAAATCAACGCGTACCCAGTAAGTATCCCGCCTAACCTCGAAGAAGTAGTGACAAGGGGTCGACTCAGACACTTACTATTGGCTATAATTAATATACCAGTGATATGATGAATTATGGATTTTATGAGGCAACGGTAAACACAATAACATGAGGCATGTAAATAATTCTCTTGTTAACATGAGGCCATATCAAATTATCAATTTATCTCCGACTAGGAAGGCAATATCATTATTTAAAAATTTCAAGGCAAGCAATACAAGCATGCGCAAATCATTTCGAGGTCGTACGACCCGATCCAATAAATATTTAAACTGTGCACTGCTAGAGGATCGAATGGCGCGAATTATAGATGCATCTACTTAATCTGTCGGGGCGTTCGGCCCATTCCACAAAAGATAAACACATTCAAACAACCAAACCAAGGATTTATTTAGGTTTGATGTTCACAGAAATATCAATTCTCATTAACGGTCAAGTGACCCGTCCAAAATCTAAGTAGGTGAAGTTTAACCTTTTGAAATTCCTTTATTAAGTTTCAGTATATTTTAAACGGTTAAATTAACAAGTAGGATGCAAGCATAAAACATATAACGTGATTTGGGTCCTAGACTATCCGGACATATGCATAATAGTAGTTACGCACATACTCTCGTCACCTCGTACGTACGTAGCCCCCACAAATAGAAGCACATATTAATTTATTTCACCTATGGGGTTAATTCCCTCTTATAAGGTTAGAAAGGAGACTTACCTCGCGCCGAAGTTCCATAACCGGCTCCCAAGCCCTTCCAACCACTCAAACCGATGCCCAATGCTCCAACACTAGTCTATAAAAATATGCTTTAATTCTCACAACAATTCAATTTACTATAATTTTCAACTCTGCTCGAAAAATCGGTAAAATCACCCTCAGGCCCACGTGCCCGGATTCCAAAATTTTTCGAAGATAAACAATATCCACAACATTACGAACTCAAATATATAATTTGTTCTCAATTCCTTACCCAAATTCCTGGTTAAATTTCAAAAATACCAATTCTAGGTTTTTATTCAAAACTCCAAATTTCTATAAAGTTTCATGTCTAAATCCATATATAAACCATGTATTTAACTTGTAATAGGTGGGAATGACTTACCTTGACATTGATGATGAAGATGGAGCTCCAAAATCGCTCCAATATAGGCTCCCATGGAGGAAAATGAAGTGAAAATGGCCAAAACTCCCGTTTTAAAACAACTTACTGCCCAATCTGACCTTCCTTCGCGATCGCGGAAAGACCATCGCGATCGTGAAGGCCAAAGACACATTGCCGCCAAATGTCCTCTTCACATTCACGTTCCTCACGATGCGTTCGTGAAGCTTTTCACCCTCACTACTTCGCGTTCGCGTAGGCCAAACATCCTCAGGCCCAGTCCCCATTTCCTTCTACGCATTCGCGACTCCCTACTCGCGTTTGCGTAGGTTCCTCAAGGTTTTCACCACGTTCGCGTCTCAACCTTCGCGTTCATGAAGGCCAAATCCCAGCAGCCTCAAGTTCCTCTTCGCGAACGCGGGACTCCCTTCGCGTTCGCGAAGAAGGAAACCAGATACCAGATACAACAACAACAAATCCTTCCGTTTTG
Source organism: Nicotiana otophora (assembly GCA_000715115.1). Taxonomy (NCBI): domain Eukaryota; kingdom Viridiplantae; phylum Streptophyta; class Magnoliopsida; order Solanales; family Solanaceae; genus Nicotiana; species Nicotiana otophora. Next base: position 40,089 of record AWOL01S0048115.1, read on the forward strand.
GTCTGAAACCACCCCGAAACACACCCGAAGACCCCGAGACCCCGTCCAATCATACCAACCAGTCCCATAACATAACACAAACTTGATCGAGACCTCAAATCACATCAAACAACATTGAAATCACGAATCACAACTCAATTCAAGCTTTATGAACTTTAAAATTTCAACTTCTACATTCGATGCCGAAACCTATCAAATCATGTCCGATTGTCCTCAAATTTTGCACACAGGTCACATTTGATATTATAAACCTACTCCAACTTCCAGAATCGGATTCCGACCCCGATATCAAAAAGTCCACTTCTGGTCAAACTTCTCAAAAACCTTCAAATTTCTAGCCTTAGCCAAATGACTCCAAAATGACCTACGGACCTCCGAATCCACTTCTGGACGCGCTCCCAATACCAAAATCACCATATGGAGCTATTCCCAGACTCGGAATCCCAAACGGACATTGATAACATTGAAGTGCACTTCAACCCAAATTTGTGGAGTTCTTCCAAAATGCTAACTTCCACAATAGGTGTCGAAACACTCCTGGGGCATCCAAAACCCGATCCAAACATACGCCCAAGTCCGAAATCATCATACGAATCTGCTGGAAACTTCAAATCCCAATTCTGAGGCCGTTTACTCAAAAATCCAATCTTTGTCAATGCTTTCAACTTAAGGCTTTCGAAATGAGAATTTTCTTTCCAAATCAACTCTGAACTTCTCGAAATTTCAATTCCGACCATGCGTACAAGTCATAATACCTGAAGTGAAGCTGCTCATGGCCTCAAACTACCTAATGGCACGCTAGAGCTCAAAACGACCGGTCGGGTCGTTACATTCTCTCCCACTTAAACATACGTTCGTCCTTGAACGTGCTAAGAACTGCTCTGGAGTTGTCTGAAATCACTGCTTAATACCTCGTGCACCTACCTGTGCTACCATAACTCAATTTAGCACACTGTCTCGAGCAAATCCGAAGACTCCCTTTGTGTTTAGTCAACCTACCCTTAGAGCCAAATTCCAGTTTCCAAAATCTTCTGCTAGGCATGTTTACAACATACGATTACCGTATCAATCATCACAAGATATACCAGAACATGACTGCGTACTTTTGCTAAATTCACACCATGCACCGCAACCTTCACATGACTATAATAACATTCTCTGATCATAATAGCCGACATTTCCCGGATCTGATGCTCACCATGCACCTCATGACATATATAAGTCTGGTTCCAATTCTTGCAATACCGCCACGACGGAAGAGACATATAGAAATTCATAACTAACTACCAAGTCAACAAATCATTGAGCAACAAATCATTGAGTCTCTCCTCCTGACTAGAATCATCACCCCATTATAACCAAATAATGGTATTTTCTCTTTACTATACTTCATATAATCCGATCGCACTGATCCCGGATCCAATAATCTCGTCTCACCCAGCATAAGTTGTTCAGGCAATAAGCCACCTCAGACGCTGCCAAACAGAGTCTCATATGATGCCACAATGTGCCAATAAGCTACAAACTCGACATGATACATGAGGAAAATGAACTCTGGAAAGAACTACTCAACCCACGTAACTAACTAGACAACCAAAAGGTGTTACAAACCTTCCTCAGAAAATGGGACACAAAACACACAAAATAGAATATAGGGGACTGTACTCAACATCACACTGTTGCGGCGTGCAATCCGATCCAAACAACATACCCGTGGCGGCGTGCCACCCGATCCACATATAAATCTATAAGGAAATACTTACCGAGCTAGAGTGCTCATTATTACAAAATATCCGAATATCAGACACAAGCACGCTAAGTGCATAATACCATCCCAGGGGAAACAGATAACGCCATATGCTACAAATCTCAAGCACAACTAAGGTGCGATATATGATCTGAATCTTGAGATCCATCCTGCTCACATAACACCATCGCTATGCGGAACCTCAACATATAAGAAATTTACCAAGACGTTTCACAACTCACAATATAGTATTACATGAAATAGCCGAAGAAGAAACGACATCTAATGTCTGAATGCCCTCCATAAGGAGCACTATGCTGAAATGAACACTTCCGGCCTAATATAAAGCCCACATTCATATCTAAATCCATCCACAGACCTCAAGCCGATTCTGATCGCACTGTACTAGGCTAATAACCTTTCAAGGGTCCATAATAACCCTTTTCCCATAACATACAAGAACAACCATCATAACTGGAACAATCTTCCACAGTCTACGGCCAAATGAACCGAGCGCTCTCCAGGCATAAGTTCTCAAATTAGCGACATTACTACAACCTTCATACTTGGTTTCAATATTCACTCAGGCAGGTGGTTGCATGCCACACTTATACAATATTCCCGTGGGACACGATCCCACGACCTTCCGCACCAGGAAACAAGTGTGTACATTCATACTACCAGCCACACCAATGCTGTAAAGCAATTCAAGAATTCGCATTCAGTATGCAAAGCCTCTTTACACCAGGCACCGATCTCAAGTGACGCCAAAGACAATACCAACTTACTCTAACCATCTGAATCCTTTCTTGCTCATCCGAGCTGTTGACAGTCTTGTCGACACCAAACTGTAACCTTGATCCTCAACTTTCGAATCCCATGCCGATCACTGCACTTAGTTATGCCAATGCGCAAGAATACAAGAATTCATCTTAACTTCCGAACTACTAATATGGTAAACACTTCACCACATAAAAACCTTTTACTTAACTCGTTCCAAAAGAACCATCTCAACACGCGACTGAATCCTCATATCTGCAGAAAATACCAACCTCGACTAGTGGTCTAAACCACCATAACCCTTCCGGGATCCATCTGCACATAACAAGCCATAATACTCGAAAGCCTCCAAATAAGATCAGTTACGGCGACCGTCAACCTCGCACGTACCGTCACAAATCACATGAATAACACAATACACTGAAGGAACTGATAATTGCAACCATCATGCCAATTCAACAATTGCTAACCGATCCGACTTCTTCTAGTTTACGTCCGGACTTGCCTTAGGAATAGTAATAGTTCCATTCAAAACATAACGAATCCCAATTCTGCACTTGCCGTGAGTGATCTTATTTCACGAGACCGCGTTGTCTCAAAACCCACGAATCATCTCATACCCCTACTTGTGCGCACTTTTACATCTTCAACTGGTACACCCATTCTGATACTTCTTTTATGAATCCGAAGTTATTTCCTTCCATTTCTCCAATGGTACATCACAACCCGAAGGTAACGCAAAATATTCCAAGCCCCCTTTTCATAGACTACTGCAAAAGCTCGATACTCAACCATACTACGGACTCAAAATCCTTAGGCACCGCACTTTAAATTTTTGAATCCACTAAGACCGTTATTGAGAGTCACTTACTTTGACTTGGTCCCGAATATAATCAACTCCAAGGCTCTGCTAGCACATGATCACCCTCTCAAAGAAGCACCTGGATGAATCATCTTCCTTGTAACTCGCCTCTACACAAAGCATAAATCCCGAGTCTTCCCAAAGCCTGAGCATGAATCGATAAGGCAAACTATAGCATACATTCCTCAAATCGCTTGATCAAATTACCACTGATGTCCTCTTTCCTTAGTCGTAATAACCCATAAATATGCCGATAACCAGAAATCTTACAAATAGACGACTATGCAATCCAACTATAGGCGGTGGGACTCTCCCACTTAGCTTGAAGCTACTATTGCATAAACCTGGAACCCACGAAGATTCTTCCTTTATCGACATGATCTAGCACAATCAACCCGCCAAATTTCTCAAAATCCTTCTATTAACCTTTAATGAACATTTCGAACCACTAGCCACATTTACATATCAATCTCTTGCCGGGTAACCAGTAGAATTCTTCGCAGAAGCTTCGTCAACACCATGCGACCGCTAACCTGCTCACAGGAGATAACCCACCTGTGGAAATTACATGCCGACATATTCTCACTTCGCTGCACTGGGTATAATTACTATGAAAGCAGTAGACCATCCTGAGTCCGAGCTCATTTACCAGCTGCACCAGTCCGTTCACTTCCCACGGACGTCAACTAAAGGTGCGACAATACCTTCCAATCCAAAGTCATGTTGTATCCTTCTTCATATCAACCAACTATTTTCTGTTGTATCCAAATCTCCCGCCGTATAATAGTCAATGTTTCAAATTAAGTCCGTAGACCCAATCACCGTCCACCATAATTCCCAAATCACTCTAAACTTTCCTCAAGGCGTGTAGCTATCCTATCCCAGAACCTACATGCTACTCTACCACTCTCCCACTTGGTCAAACTCACTCCTTTAAGTAACCACACGACTCCTGTTTCCCACACTTGGCCTTCTATAAGTTTAACCACCTCAAGACACCTCCCACACGTTCTTCCTCATCCTTCGCTTCCCAGTTGTTGCCTTAAATCAAAATCTACCTCTGTAGCACTTGAACCAATCGATTGCTACCAACGTTAAACCTTTCCGAAGATCATCTTCTTTGAGCCCTCAACACCCGGACCACCGATTAGGTCCTGAACCACCGCACACTACGATCTCCGATAACCTCTTCCCCGACATTGTTTATAATACTCTGCCCCAAGGCGAATTGAAGGAAACCATAACACCGGAGAACTTAGCACATTATAACCAATCAAGGTCGATGACGCCACATCACAGGCGAAGATTCCACCACGCTAAAAAATATCGAGTCCCGCTACTCCATCAACCCAAGTCTGAACATTCTTAGTTCTATTGCCTTTCCTCTGTCGGAAGTAAAATACCGAATCTCTGAATCATGCACTGGGTAAACCTCCTTTCAAGTCATTCACTGCCCCGAGACATAGGCTAGCATCCTACCATCACATTAATACTGTGCGATAACAACTCATGAGCATCATAGCAACCTGTGCATAGCCTCAAAGCTCTCAGAAGTACAGCTATTGAGCTGAATTCACATAATATCTTTCCACAATTCGACGATAATAGCCCAATCGATTACGCAGGGAGAAACATCCCGCATCACATCTGTAGTACCATTCAAATTCCTCAAGTCCCGATTTATAACCAGCGCTTCATGTCGCATAAGATCGAATAGGAAGGAAATAAAGACATAATCCTCGAAGGAATCAAATCGCACGATGAGGAATAAAGAAAGGGAATTGCTCATAACAGCCCTCTAGCCTCTCGAAGATAAGTACAGATGTCTCCGTACCGATCTGCAAGACTCTACTAGACTCGTTCATGACTCGTGAGACCTACGTGAACCTAGTGCTCTGATACCGTGTTGTCACGACCCAAAATCCGTTAAATGTCGTGATGGCGCCGGACATCACTGTCAGGCAAGCCAACACTAAATAATTAATTAAATTCTCATTTTAATAATTTGAAATCATTGTTATTCCCCTCAATTAAATAGCAGAAGATGAAGTTTACAAAATATGTAATAATGTCTTTAAAAGAATTTCCAATACAGTGTAACCCCTAATCATCCCAAAACCCGGTGTCATAAGTGCATGAGAATTTACTAAGAATGTAAAATAAAATACAACAGTTGTCCGAAATACAATTGGATAGGAAAAATGTAAGTACTCTGAAGGAGACTCTGTCGGCTGCAGAACGTCGTATAGAATGCAGCCCACCTAAGTTCCCACCATAATCGTGCCTCGGCGCCCACAAGGCCGCTAAACATAGGTGTACCTACACAAAAATGTACAGCAAGCGTAGTATGACTACGTAAATCAACGCGTACCCAGTAAGTATCCCGCCTAACCTCAAAGAAGTAGTGATGAGGGGTCGACTCGGACACTTACTATGGGCTATAATTAATATACCGATGATATGATGAATTATGGATTTTATGAGGTAACGGTAAACACAATAACATGAGGCAGGTAAATAAGCCTCATGACAATTTATATCTCTGGCCAATGAGGCCATATCAAATTATCAATTTATCTCCGACCAGGGAGGCAATATCATTATTTAAAAATTTCAAGGAAAGCAATACAAGCATGCACAAATCATGCCGAGGTCGTACGTTCTGATCCAACAAATATTTAAACTGTGCACTACCAGAGGATCGAATGATGCGAACCATAGATGCATTTATTTAATCTGCCGAGGGAGTTCGACCCGTTCCACAAAAGATAAACACATTCAAATAATCAAATCAAGGATTTATTTAGGTTTGATGTTCACAGAAATATTAATTCTCATTAACGGTCAAGTGACCCGTCCAAAATCCAAGTAGGTGAAGTTTAACCTTTTGAAATTCCTTTATCAAGTTCTAGTATGTTTTAAACAGTTAAATTAACAAGTAAGATGCAAGCATCACAAATATAACGTGATTTGGGGCCTAGACTACTCGGACATAAGCATAATAGTAGCTACGCATGGACTCTCGTCACCTCGTACGTACGTAGCCCCCACAAATAGAAGCACATATTAATTTATTTCACCTATGGGGTTAATTCTCTCTTATAAGGTTAGAAAGGAGACTTACCTCGCTCCGAAGTTCCATAACCGGCTCCCAAGCCCTTCCAACCACTCAAACTGATGCCCAACGCTCCAAAACTAGTCTATAAAAATATGCTCTAATACTCACAACAATTCAATTTACTAAAATTTCCAACTCTGCTCGAAAAATCGGTAAAAGCACCCTCGGGCCCACGTGCTCGGATTCAAAAATTTTTCCAAGATAAACATTATCCAAAACATTATGAACTCAAATATATAATTTGTTCTCAATTCCTTACCCAAATTCGTGGTTAAATTCCAAAAATACCAATTCTAGGTTTTTCTTCAAAACTTCAAAATTCTATAACTTTTCATATCTAAATCCATATATAAACCATGTATTTAACTTATAATAGGTAGGAATCACTTATCTTGACATAGATGATGAAGTTGGAGCTCTAACATCGCTCCAATACCGGCTCCCATGGAGGAAATGAAGTGAAAATGGCCAAAAATCCCGTTTTAAAACAACTCACTGCCCAGTCCGACCCTCCTTCGCGATCGCGGAAAGACCATCGCGATCGCGAAGGCCAAAGACACACTGTCACCAAATTTCCTCTTCGCGTTCCTTACAATGCATTCGCGAAGCTTTCCGTCCCCACTGCTTCGCGTTCGCATACCCTGCCTCGCGTTCGCGTAGGCCAAACATCCTCAGGCCCAATCCTCATTTCCTTCTACGCATTCGCGACTCCCCACTCGCGTTCGCGTAGGTTCCTCAAGTTCTTCATCGCGTTCGCATCCTAACCTTCGCGTTCGCGAAGGCCAAATCCCAGAAGCCTTAAGTTCCTCTTCGCGAACGTGGGACTCCCTTCGCGTTCACGAAGAAGGAAACCAAATACCAGATACAGCAGTAGCAAATCCTTCCGTTTTGGTCCGAAACACACCCGAGTACCCCGAGACCCCGTCCAATCTTACCAATCAGTCCCATAACATAACAAAAACTTGATCGAGACTTCAAATCACATCAAACAACATCGAAATCACGAATCACAACTCAATTCAAGCTTTATGAACTTTATAATTTCAACTTCTAGATTCGATGTCGAAACCTATCAAATCACGTCCGATCGTCTTCAAAATTTGCACATAAGTCACATTTGACATTACAGACCTACTCCAATTTTCGGAATTGGATTCCGATCTCGATATTAAAAAGTCCACTTCCGATCAAATTTCTCAAAAACCTTCAAATTTCTAGCCTTAGCCAAATAACTCCAAAGTGACCTACGGACTCCGAATCCACTTCTGGACGCGCTCCCAATACCAAAATCACCATATGGAGCTATTCCCAAACTCGGAATCCCAAACGGACATTGATAACATTGAAGTGCACTTCAACCCAAATTTATGGAGTTCTTCCAAAATGCTAACTTCCACAATAGGTGTCGAAACGCTCCTGGGGCATCCAAAACCTGATCCGAACATACATGCAAGTCCGAAATCATTATACGAACCAGCTTGAACCTTCAAATCCCGATTTTGAGGCTGTTTACTCTAAAATCCAATCTTAGTCAATGCTTTCAACTTAAGGGTTTCGAAATGAGAATTTTCTTTTCAAATCAATTCCGAACTTCCCTAAATTTCAATTCCGACGATGCGTACAAGTCATAATACCTGAAGTGAAGCTGCTCATGGCCTCAAACTGCCGAACGACGCACTAGAGTTCAAAACGACCGGTCGGGTCGTTTCACAAAATCTTATCCAGAACCCTAGGTTCCTACTTCCTTCTTGAGTGCCAATTCCTTTTTTCTTTTTCTAAAGCAATTATATTAAAAGGTAAACAATCACTCTAATTCTTTTGAATAAGTTTAATTAATGCTAAATTTGTGTAAAAAAATAAAGAAAACGACCTAAAAGTCATAATGCATGCATACTCCTAAAAAGTACTGAAGCAAATATTAATTTTAGAGGTTGGATATGCGAGAAAGGACAGATGACAAATTCTAATAGAGCAAAACACAGACACATATAGAAACCAATATGCTTTATTTTAATTTATTTAATCTCTGTCCACTTTCCTTTTATTTCTATTTTATATACAATATAATATATATAATTACCCTTTACAGAATGTTGGAAATTTACATGTCGAAGTTTGACCTCCCGATTTCTTGAAAGCTCAATCCAAATTTCCTTATCCCCAAAGTCATATCTCTAGAAACATTGATCAAGCACCAATTAGAGCTTCACAAATGTTACGAGGGAATCTGATTGTATGGGTAAAATATATTCATATTTAATGATAGCATGAGAAAGCGACACGTCAAGCCGAGGACAGAAGACAGTCAAATCCGAAGGCAATGATCTCGCTTGTCATTGGAGAGAATGATACTCATAAAGACAAAATAAATACCGTCATCCGATAGCATTCAAGAAAGAATATTCTATAGTATTAAATGCATGATCCGTTACAGAGAATATGACATTCCCTGTCCACCGTTGCACATTCCTCAATGGCCCTCATAATTGTCATTAAAGAGGGGCTTGATCCTAGGACCTTGTTCCCTAGGTGTAACTATAAATAGTGAGCTCTACCATCATTGTAAGGGACGAATTTTCTGTCAAGCACATACTATACTCTATCAAAATCTCAATGACATTTTACTTTCTTGCTTACTTGCACTATTTTTACTGCCTCTGGTAGCTATGAGCCCGAAACGAAGGTATCTGCCGTTTATTTCAATTTTAAGGCTAAGTCTTATATTTTTATCTAATTAATAGGTTATTTTTGGATCAAATTAATTCACTTGTCTAACAGTCATGTATAAATTCAACTACATAGTTTTACGGGTAAGCAATTTGGTGCCCACCGTGGGGCATAGATAATTATGTAATTGAATTGATCCCTACGTCTATTACTAACTTGTTTGATTTTTTAATCTTAGCAAAAATCATTAAAAATGATAGATAATGGTGTCAACAACACACACAATGTTGAGTCCCAAGGAAATCACCCTCAACATGAAGATTCCATCAACGATACCGGTAACGAGGGGAATGAAGCCACGCCGGTCCACGACGACCGATATCTGCAACATTATTGGGAGGCGACTCATGATGTTGATAAAGACGAGCACATCATCGAAACAGTAAGGATCTTGAAGGAGCAACAAGATGTCATAATAGGCCATCTCACACGACATGATCATGTCATGACAAAATTAAGCAGGCGTTGTCTGGTGCTTCCAACAATGCGAATTGACAAGGTGCAGTTCCTCCAGGTGCTCCTACAAATCAGACAACGCGGAGGGTCGATAACAACACCCCAAGGAGCGAAGTCAGCTTTGGCAGAGCCGGGGGGAACACTGGCGGTTCCAGCAGCAACAATGAAAACGATCCCTTTAAAACCAAACTCATGCGGTTTATGAGAGAAATAAATGCCGGAATGGATCAAATTTTAGGCACACCGCCAATACTAAAAGGATCAAATTCAAAGAAGTATACCCAACTGCCGTTCAAACCGAGCGCGGCACCAGAATTGATCATGGACCGATTTAATATGCCAGACATGCCAAAGTATGATGAGACTTCAAATCGTCAAGAGCACATCACCACTTATACTACGGCGGTGAAGGGGAACGATTTAGTTCCGCACGATATTGAGTCAATTTTACTGAAGAAATTCTGGGAGACCCTTACGAAGGGAGCCCCAACATGGTATTCGCTTTTGCCCGAGCACTTCATAGACTCTTTTGAGATACTCGTGGACCCTTTCATTATGGCCCATACCGGGACTAGAAAGTTACAGGCCCGAAAGGCCAACATATTTGGCATTGTACAAGGAGAGTCTAAGTTGCTGCAGGAGTTTATGACTAGATTCCAAAAGGAAATGATGTTGCTACCGGCCGTACCGGACGAATGGGCGGCTGAAGCATTTACCAAAGGTCTGAATCTGAGATGTTCCGACACTTCCTAGAAGTTGAAAGAAAGTTTGCTCGAGTTTCAGGTAACAATTTGGGCAAATGTTCACAACCGGTATGAATCTAAGATAAGGATTGAGGATGATCAACTCGGTTTTTCGGCATCGTCCAAGGGTCAGGATTGGGAGAAGAATAAAGAAAAATTGAAAGATGATTTTGACATAGATCGATGATCTTCAAGAGGTCAGTGTTTGCCCAATGAACGGGCCGAAGGACGCGACAGAGGTTTTCGGTCGGCGGATAGATTCGCTACCAATAGGAGAACTGATCGCTGCTGAAATAACAAGTCGTTGTAGAACAAGGAAACAACAGGTTCTCAAGATTCTTCCTACCCCAAGCTTTCCGAATACAAATTCAACGTCAGCGTAGTGAAGCTGGTGTCAGCTGTGAGGAACATTAAAGAAGCACAGTTCCCGAAGCTAATGAGATCTGATCCCATCCAAAGGGATCCTAATTTGTGGTGCGAATACCACGGGACAAATGGTCATCGGACTTGGGACTGCCGGCATATGCATGAAGAAGTGGCGACATTGTTCAAAAACGGCCATCTCGGGGAATGTTTAAGTGACCGGGTTAAAAATAACTATGGTCGCAATTGTGACAACGCAGAGCCTTCAAAAGCAGGAGATGATCCCCCGCGTCTGACGATCAACATGGTTTTCGGGGGGAACGAGATTAACGGGGTAACGTTCTCGGCAGCAAAAACGACAAAGGTTTCAGTGACCCACAACAAGAGACTCCAGGAAGTCGCTGAAGATAACATTAGTTTCACGGAGGAAGATGCAGATGGATTGTTGCTACCGCACAATGATGCGTTGGTAATTTCTTTGGATGTTTTATATTTTAAAATTAAACGTGTTTTAGTGGTCCCAGGAAGTTCGGCCAACGTCATACAATGGAGGGTGATGGAACAAGCCAAGCTCACCGGAAGCATCATTCCGGCCACAAAACTCCTCTCCGGGTTCAACCTAGCAAGCGTAACGACCCGAGAAGAAATCCTGCTGCCCACGAATGTTGAGGGGGTGATGAAGACAACCCTTTTCAAGGTGGTAGACGGCGATATGGGTTACAACATCATCCTGGGGAGGCCATGGTTGCACGAGATGAAGGTTGTACCATCAACATATCATTAATTACTGAAATTACCAAGGGGATTAAACAAATAAGAGGTGACCAACCGGCAACAAGAGAAATTAATGCAATCTCAGTTTCCAGTAGCAAAGGGAAAGAGCATGCGACATTGCAATTACAAGAACCGACGCCTGCTCCCAAGCCGAACGAAGTCAATCAGTGGGAAGAATCGTCAGAATCCTATCAGGTGCCAATGTATTTCCAGGTACCAGAAGAAACGGACGCAACAAAGTCCACATCGGAAGAACTTGAACAAGTCGCATTATTCGAAAAGTTCCTGGAGAGGAAGTTAAACTTAGGAACGGGACTGCACCCCAAACTCAGGTATGGATTTATTGAATTTCTTAAATTTAATGTCGATTGTTATGTGTGGTCTCATGCGGATATGACAGGTTTCCCGCCAGAAGTGACCGTACAGAAGCTAAACTTGGATGCCAGCATCCCTCCGGTAAGATAGAAAACATGTCCTATTGCCGAGGTCAGAAACAAATTTGTCAAAGAAGAGGTAACTCGCTTGCTTGATATCGGTTTAATCCGAGAGGTAAAGTATCCTGATTGGCTAGCTAACATAGTAGTAGTTCCAAAGAAGAATAATAAATTTTACATGTGCGTAGACTATAAAGACTTAAATAAGGCGTGCTCAAAAGACTCATTCCCATTGCCAAACATTGATCAAATGATTGATGAAACGACCGAGAAAGTGTTAATGAGTTTCCTTGATGCTTACTCCGGGTAAAACCAAATCAAAATAAACTCGGAGGATCAGGACAAAAACTTGATTTATCATGAATTTTGGCACATATTGTTACAATGTGATGCCCTTTGGGCTAAAGAATGCCGGAGCCACTTATCACTCGTTAAGAAGATATTTGAAAAGCAAATAAGGAAAACCATGGAAGTTTACATACGATTGCTAAGTCTTTGAACGCATGTGATCATCTTAAACAATTGCAAGAAACTTTTTACATCCTAAGGAAGCATAACATGAAACGTAACCCCGAGAAGTGTATGTTCGGGGTCAGTTCCGGTAAGTTCCTAGGGTTCCTGGTGTCAGAGAGGGGGATCGAGGTTAACCCTTATAAAATCAAATCCATCGAAGACATCCCGAACTAGCTATCAAGCGTAAAAAAGGTTCAAAGGCTAACAGGGAGATTGGCCGCTTTGAGCATATTTATTTCCCGAACTTCGAAAAAATGCCATCATTTCTTTGCACTTCTCAAAAAAGAAGAATAACTTTGAAGGATATGAAAAGGTGTTTGTCAAGTCCTCTGTTACTGTCAAAACCGGAGGAAGGCGAATAACCACTGATCTACTTAGCGGTATCGGAGGTTGCGGTAAGCACTGTTTTAGTAAGTGAGGATGAAGGTACACAATCTCCTTTTACTACGTTATTAAAATTTTAATGAAAGCAGAAACTCGCTCCCTACGTCTAGAAAAATTAGCCTTAGCCCTCGTAGTCACCGCTCAAAAGCTAAGGCCTTATTTCCAATGTCACCCGATAGCTGTGGTGACCACTTTTTCCCTACAGAATATTCTTCATAATCTTGAACTCTCAGGTAGGCTGGCCAAATGGGCCATCAAAATAAGGGAATTTAACATAGAATATAAACCTAGGACTACAATTAAGTCACAAGTTTTGGCTGACTTTATGGCCGATTTCAGTCTAGGACTTTTACCTCTGGCTACCAAAGAAGCAGTAATGGTGTCAGAATCGACATCGGGAGTTTGGACCTTGTTCACGGACGAAACTTCTAATGTGAAAGGGTCCGGGATCGGCATAGTATTAACCGTGCCTTTGAGAGAAACCCTAAGGCAGGCCATAAGAATTGTTCCTCTAACTAAAAATGAAGCAGAGTATGAAGCTTTGATTGCAGTGTTAGAATTGGCCCGGGGACTAGACTCTGAGGTCATAGAGTCAAATGGGACTCCTAGTTGGTGGTAAATCAGGTCTACGGGATCTTCGAAACCGAAGAGGAACGCATGCAACAATACTTAATGAAGGTTCAAGCTCTATTTACTCGGTTCAGGGAGTGTTCAATCACGCATATCCCGAGGGAAGAGAATGCAGAAGCAAATGCACTAGCTAACCTTGGCTTGTCTACGAAAATGAAAGGATCGGACTCCGGTACAGTCATACAACTTATGCACTTTGTACTGGACGCAGATAGCTATTACGAGGTAAACGCGACTAATTTGGTCTGGCACTTGGAGAAACGAGATTATTGACCACCTCAAACCCGTGAAATTGCCTAAAGATCCTAAGGCATCTCGATTACTATGCACTAAAGCAGCTCGATGCAGCTTCAAGGGGGGTCAATTGTACCGAAGATCTTTTCAAGGCCCGTTGGCCCGATGTTTAGGAGCCTCCGAAGCTAATTATATTATGCGAGAAGTCCGTGAAGGGATACGAAAATCACTCAGGCGTAGATTCCTTAACACTAAAAATAATAAGGGAAAGATACTATTGGCCCCGGATGGAACAAGACGCCAAAGCTTATGTCCAAAAATATGATAAATGTCAACGCTACGCACTGTTGGTACATCAACCGACAGAACAATTGCACTCAGTTTTGTCACTATGGCCATTCATGAAGTGGGGAATGGATATCGTTGGACCGCTGCCACCGGCCCCCAGTAAGGTAAGATTTCATTTATTTTTAACTGACTACTTTTCTAAGTGGGTTGAAGCAGGTGCTTATAAGAAGATCGGGGAACCTGCAGTGGTAGATTACTTGTGGGAGAAAATTATTTGTAGATTTGAAATACCAAAAATAGATAGCATGCGACAATGTGCCATAATTTATAGGCAGGAAGGTCACAAAATTCCTCGAAGACTTGAAAATCAAGAGGATCACATCATCACCCTATCATCCGAGCACAAACGGCCAAGCAGAATCAACAAACAAGGTGATCATACAAAATCTCAAAAAGACATTGGAAGCGGCTAAAAGTAAATAGCCTGAAGAGCTGCCAGGTGTACTATGGGCGTACCAAACAACGGCCAAATCGAGCATGGGAGAGACTCCTTTCTCTCTTGTGTACGGGGAAGAAGCCCTAATGTTGGTGGAAGTATGGGAATCTACCCTGAGGTATTTCCAGGCAAATTAAGAAGCAAACGATGAAGCAATGTTAGTCAATTTGGAGTTGCTCAATGAACGTAGAGACTTGGAGCATATAAGGATGACAGCTCAAAAGCAACGAATATAGAGATATTACAATCGAAGGGCCAACCTCAGATATTTCAAAGTAGGAGACTTGGTATTAAGGAAAGTAACTCAGAACAACCGGGAGCTCAATGCGGGGAAACTAGGTCCAACCTGGGAAGGCCCCAACCAGATTTCATCTGTCACCGGGAAAGGGTCATACGAGTTAGAAAATCAAGATGGAGAAAATTTTCCAAGCAACTAGAGTGTGGCACACTTCAAGAGATACTATTGCTGATAAACATCGCTTGTACCGAAAGTATGTGTTACACTCTTTTTTACTTCGCCTAGTTTTTGTCCGAATTGGGTTTTTATGGCAAGGTTTTTAACGAGACGATGACTGAAAGCATACTATGAAGTAAGCTTCATCAGTAATAAGACCTTAAATGACAAGGCACACAAGCAAAAAATCACTACAGAGTGATTAGATAATATTTTTCTCGATAGCAAAGTTCCTACCGGGAAGTTGAGTTTGCTGTCGAACAAAGATTACCCAACCGTTCAGAAGTGATAGCAACCCGAGGATTATTAGATATTCTTTGGCTCGATAGCATAAATTCCTAAGGGGAAGTGATGTTTGTTATCGAACTGAAAATTATCTAGCAATTCACTAGTGGAATCCTCAAAGGTGTAAGACTTCCAGTGTTCAAATTCGCATTCTTCGCATTCAAACACTGGGAGGAATGATATGAGAATGCGGAAACAATGACTGCCACTTCGACCAGAATACGAAACCCTAAGGAAAAAAAAAAAAAAAAAACCATAGTTGTATCATCGGGACCGGGGACTTTGCGGCCAACCCCGTAGAAACAAGTTGTACAAGTTAGCCACAAGAAATTGCAATTTCTTTTTGGCATAACGAATGCTTATGTACTTTTAAAAATGGAAGGAATAAAGTAAAGTCCTTTTGTTTCTATCATGTTTCTCGTCTGAATGATGAATTGATTTTATAATTCAAAAAATTAAACAAGTACTTCAAATGCTAGTGCCGTAATAAATATGAGACGTCCTCTTCAAGAGCACCGTAAACATAAGAGGTCCATCTCTTATGAAAATCCTCACGTTAAAGAGTTGATTTCGAAAGAACTTATGCCCGAAATCCAAATGCTTTCAGGGAAAAATACCGTATAAAACTCTGCCGGATCTTTTCTGAAACATAATTTATAATCATATCTAAACGAACCCGGATACGCCCGAAGCTGCTTTCGGCGGAAAATACACCCTAACCCTTGCATAATTAGATGCAAATAGTAAAACTTGCGCAAACGCTTAAACGAAAAAAGATGCAAAGAGCAAACTTGCGCAAATATAAAAACAAAAGGATGCAAAGAGAAAAACGTATGCTTAAATGAAAAATTGTCTCTATTTACGATAAATATGCCAAACAACACAAGTACAAAAGTTTGAAAAAGAAAACAAAAACTAAGTTGTTGCATCTTCAGAAGCCGGAGGAAGAGAAGCATCTACGCCCAAAGGAGAAGTGGGTGGATCCACCGCCGGTTCAATACTTTGGCCTTCAACATCTTCACCTTCAGGTTCTTCTTCAGTTCTGAGAACTCAGAACCAGAACCAGAACCAGAAGAATCAGTAGCATCAGGCCGGGTCGGAAGACCCTTTTTCGCAACTAACGCTAGCTCACGGGCCTTAGCGATTTCGACATCAAAGTTAATGACACCCGCTTTGGCCTTTTCCAAGTTTTTTCTCCTCATGAGGGAAACCGCTCGGCGCTGAAGTTCTTCTTTAAGCTGGCCAACCTCAGCAGAATGGTTATCCCGCGCAGATCTCATGGATCGGAGGCTGACATCAAAGTCACAGACATTGGAGCTGTATATTCTATTATGCTCTATGATCTTCTTATATTTCTCCTCCAACCGGACATACTTCTCTTCGGCAACAACAAGCTCTTTAGCATTAGAGTTTAAGGCCGCCTCCAAATTATTCAATCTTTCAGTGGAGGCGGCCTCACGATCGGATATATCAAGAACGTCATTATGGATTTCAAGCCATTTGACCATAGCTTCTTCAAATTTAGCTCTCAACGGGGCAACCTCTTAGCTAAGGGTCACTACTTCTTGCTCGCTTTACTGCAACCGAGCCTCCAACTCAACGGCCTCAGCAACTGGAGCTTCCAGTTCTGAGAGGCGAGCAACAGTTTGGTCCATCTTAGCCAAAGGTTGATCTCGCTCGAAGGTAAGTTCCTCTTTATCACGGATTAGCCTTTGAAGGCCCTCCGAAGCAAGGAAGTTGGCCTACATAACAAGAATGCAAATTCAAAACACTGCCATAACATAAATAGAAGAAACAATAGAGAGAACAAAGACTATACTGTCGGTGCGTTGTGCATGGAAATATTCAACAAACACTCTTGTCACGACCCAAACCGATGGGCCGCGACGGGCACTCGGTGCCTTACTCAACCTAGTACCAACGTTACATATTATTCTTATCGTGCTGTCATTGGCAAATCGGCCAAACGGGACGTCATGGGCTAACCAGAATAAACATAAGGGAATACTCAATATAAGATGACCCAACAACAACAACAACAACAACAACCAAGTAAAATCCCACTAATGGGGCCTGGGGAGGGTAGTGTGTACGAAGACCTTACCCCTACCCCGAAGGAGTAGAGAAGTTATTTCCGAAAGACCATCAGCTCAAGAAAACAAAATGACAAAAGGAGACAATATTAGTATCACCCAGAAGAAAGATGCAAAGTAAGAGCGATAGCTAGTAAATAGGTCCTGCATTGAAAAGTGAAATAGTAAGACACCATATTGCCACTAACTATCTTAGACAAAAACCCTAACAGACTGGTCTCATAATGGTACGAAGTAAGGAAAGACTCAACTAACTCCTAACCTACTATCCTAATATTTGACCTCCACATCTTCCTATCAAGTGTCATGTCCTCGAAAATCTGAAGTCTCGCCATATCCTTCCTGATCACCTCTCCCCAATACTTCTTAGGCTGCCCTCTTCTTATTATCATTCCCTCCACTACCAGCCGCTCACATCTCCTTACCGGAGCATCCGGGCTTCTCCTCTGAACATGCCCGAACCATCTGAGCCTAGCTTCCCACATCTTGTCATCAATAGGAGCCACGTGCACCTTTTCCCGAATATCATCATTCCTAATCTTATCCATCCTAGTATGCCCACACATCCACCTCAACATCCTCATTTATTCTACTTTCATCTTCTGGATATGTGAGTTCTTAACAGGCTAACACTCAGCCCCATACATCATGGTCGGTCTAACCACTCTGATATAAACATTTATACATCTGACATAGGGCCTATAAGACCAAAATTACATTGAACATAGGGCGACAAGGTCGTACAATCTTTCATATACATGACATCTGTCTACAAGCCTCTAAGAATACATAATTGTCATAAAGGTCGGGATAGAGCCCCGCCATACCAATCAATACATATCTTAATCATACTAACCAAATAGTAACTCCAGAGCAATTGGAGCGTACAAACACCTTCCGCTGGGCTGATAGCCTACTTGGAGGACTCTCGAGCTTGCTATCGGAACCTGCGGGCATGAAACACAGCATCCCCAGGCAAAAGGGATGTCAGTACAAATAATGTACCGAGTATGTACGGAATGAAAATCAGTAAACAATAGACATGAGAGAAACATGGAGTAAAAGACTCAACATGTAAGTCTGAATAACTCGGTGAATCCTTAATATTTACAATGCCATGCATATGAGTATAAATGTCATACCATGCATAGGTATATATGTACATAACATCATCAAGACTTTGAGGGCATCCCATCATATCATATCGGCCACTATGGGCAAATCATCAATATATACCAGCTGATCAGGCGGTGGTGCGTATATAACGCCGTAACCTTTTCTCATATCCCATATACATATAATATACACGTATATAACGCCATCTAGTCATGGGTCAATGTACATGTATAAATGAATGAAGTGCATATGAAATATGTCAATAAAATCTCTCGGAACATCATAGGACCATTATGCCTTTGATTAATGTCATAAAATAAACTTATCAACTTACCTATTTTCTAAGACCCATGAACAGATGATATAATAATAAGACACATGGGGAATCAGGAATATAGATACCCCTAATATTTCTATGAATAGAGTCATTTATGAAAGTTGCGTATTTTACTCATTTCATTTGTATCATTCTAAAAGAAAGAAGGGATAGTATTAACATACCTGAGCCGATTCTCTTGACAATCCCTCTAACACACGTCAATTGCGACAACACGTAACATCGGATCAAAGTAGGGAGAAATCCGTATTATATTCTTGAGAAAGATTGTACCGTGCTTTCTTGAAATTGCACCTCATGAATAATTGGATCTTGTATGAATTTTGTTGAAGCAATTGCACGTTGCCATCACTTGTACGATTTTGCTGGTGCACTTCACTTTGCTATGAACAATGAAATGTGTCTCTCTTTGAATCTTTAAAATGTCTTTTACCTTATGAAGTCTCGTATGAAATTTGGTTGCAGCATCATCCATCACTTAGCAAATACAAGCATCTCACTTAATAACTTAGGAAGATGTCTTTTAACTTGTGGGTTTGTAGGCCCCACTTGTAAGATGACTAAGCCACAAAATTCTCTTAATGTGCCAAATTATTATATGTATTTAAGAGTCACAATTCCTAAAGCCTTGGCTGCCACGTTGGGGGGGGGGGTGATCTATCCACCAAAATTATTATCCACTAAAAATCACTAATTAACCAATTATCCACATAATTAAGAATTATCTCAAATCACTTAAAATAATACTCACTTTTAACATACCTTATACACCTAACTATCATGGTCATGTGGTACCTTGTATGGCACAAATCCATAAATACCGGGTGTCATAACTCGGACCGTATTTTATCCCAAATTGACCACCTTCAATGAAACTCATTTTCTTTGATTCGTTTACCCTTTAATCTTCATGGCACTTACTTATAAATAGCATAAATGCTTACAACCTCAAAAATAATCTCATTCCCGAGTCTGCGTCGATTAACTTACGACGAAACTTTGACGTATGAAAATGTGGGATGCAACATCTCATTTTCGAGCTTGTATCAATTTACTTATGGCATACTTCCACGTACGACAACATGGGGTGTAACATCATTCCCCCCTTTGGAACATTTGTCCTTGAATATTGACTTATGCACTTATTATTTTTATAACCTATGTCTTCCGAATACTTTAGTTCACTTGTTGCCATCTAGGCAATTGTTCTGTGAATAAATCAAAGTCTAGGGCATTTCCCCCTTTAGGCCTCTTTCTCATACCACGACTTGTGGTCGGAATCCTTCCAATCTTGTGACTGTTGCTACCTTCTATCATACATCCTGCACGACTTTGACCTTGTAAGTGCGCCTATGCGATTCTTCTCTCTTTTTTCCTCCAGTTTTAGCCAATATTTAGGCCTCACTTTGTAACATATACAAAGCTTGACATGATGTCCCTCTGGGAATCTATAAGTATACTGAAGTTCTTCGCTCGGTACTCTGTCAAACTAATGAATATTTTTATATCTTGTTTCATAGACCCGGTTATCTATCCGCATGAATTTACTGCATCTAGGTGGGTCATACTATACCATAACTCTTACTTTAATTTATCGTTACTGAGATCTGCTACCAAACTCCAAGTTACTTTCGTTTCTTATCCTATACGTATAAATTTAAGTCCTTTAATGCTTCTTCGTTACTGTTCATCTTAAGAATGATGGCCTAATCTCATCTCATACTTTTTAACTTTTATCCATTCATTGTTGATTCACCTCAATATTGATCTACAACCTACCATTGATAACTTGAAACCTCTTACGTAATCACTAGGGCTCACGTTGCATCGTGGAATGTTTGAAGTGATTTTCCTGATCCACCTGGGGGCGATACGATACTATACTTCCATAATCATATTTCATAGCATCCCAATGTGATTTACCTTACATGGGTATTTTAATCCTGTACGATTTATGAAATCCCTTCAAATCATCACTCAATCGAAGGCCCAAACGTCATCCTTTATCTATCACAATTACACCCCCATTCTACTACCTGGGCAACTTTCCATCTCTTCTAAATGATACTAGTCTTAGACTCCTTTGAGTTCATTCATGTTATACTGAGCTTTAGATAACTTAGAGAAACCATCAACTCTCTATTCATGAACTTAATCCCGAGGATTTATCCATTCCGGTCACCTTCTCATTCGCCTTTTTTCATTCTTACTCCTGTCTTCCTATAACTTTGTCGCTTTACCATACTTTATTTTGCAACCTACACATATTTATTTATACTACTCGCGACCTTCCTTCAACTTGCTTGCACCATAGATTTCCTTGTGTTATTCTGGAATATCAAGCGAGACATCGCATTGTCTCTAACTCTTCTTTACTCTCTTAACTAGACTTCTCGATACCTAGAAACCATAGGCTGGAAATATGTCACTGATGATGTCGCTATCATTCCTGGATACTGAATCCCCGCGCTTCTAGCCTTCTATCCGAAGTATGAACTATTCACAACCTTCTGTATTTGAGTATCTAGTACGTTGTTCACCTTTACCTTACATGCCTTAAAATCTTGCATCACGTCTTTTATTTCTTTTCATAACCTCCCTTCCATATAGGTATGGTTCATGTCCATAACTTGATGCTCTATTATTTTACTTGCACCTCTGGTGTATACACAATCTGGTGAGAGCTTCATACTGACTTCTTATGAGGCTGGTACTCTTCTGACTGGCTTTATCGTAGAGCCGTTATAGAATATGGCTACTGTACTATCTCTCTTTGTACCTATGATATTTAAGAGTGGTCCTACAATGTTCTCAATCACGAGGTCTATAATATTCTAGGTCTAATAATCAGACTCCTGATTTACTTAGTTAGTGTAACTCTTTAGTTTCCTCTTCCCTCCGATCAACCTTTATGTAGGCTTAAGCTATCTTCCGATCTGTGGCTCATGGTATGAGTTATTACTTTAGGCTTTCATAGACGCTATGGAATATCCGTGATACTATCATTTAACAATTCAATCCATTGTCTATGACTTGGACTCAATTCTTTCTTTTAACTCATACCAGAGTCTTCTACGGCTGTACGATTGTCAACATATATGCTGCATGGATAATACTCCAAAATCTTAGGTGCATTCATAATGTAATTGTCTCTGGATCATTGATCGAATAATTCCTTTCGTTCCTTCTCAACTTTTTTTAATTGCAAGCAATTATTTTTCCTGGTTGTCCTGCCACTTGTTGCATGAATACTTGGCTAATCTTAATTCCCACGCATACTGAAAGTTTCATGCAACTCATATGATCTCGAATCCTACTTTTGATTTTACTTCCCGTTTATTAGCCATGGTCTTTCTTATGGAGTGCATACAATATTGTTGTGAGACTGTTGTTACAAGACCATTTCCTCTTTAGGTCACTGTGCTTAGGTTGAAGCCTTCTTCCTTATTTCCTCAACTAGTCTTTCATCGTAGTACTTAGGGAGGACCCTCTGACTCTTGTAAAGCTGCGAGCTTATCACATCGTATTCCCGATAGAATTTTTGATGTTCTTACTCACCTATAATTATCCATAGTTTCTTATCTCCATGCCTATGTGTTTGTAGGGTTGCATCTGAACTGGTATTTTGACTGTCTTCCCAGTGGTACTCTCTTTTACTTCCGTAACACTTATACGGTACCTTTAACTACCCCAACTCCTATCTGAATATTTCTCAAGGGTCATGATGTCATATCTGTGAGACTGAATTCCCAATGTTGGGGTTCACTATGTTTATCTTGCACGATCTATTGATTTGTCTATATCCTCTTGTCTAGCCATAACTAGGCTCTTCCTGAATCAATTACTAACTACTAGTTGGCCCATTCTCATATCAATATTCCGCGTAATCGTTATTGGGTTATTTATTTTATCTTAACTTACGTTTCGCACTGGCTCGTTATCTATCAATAACATCCTGGGTAGGAACCCTTACTCCCTTTCCTTGACGTCGTGCTTGCATAATATTCTGTCTGGAATCGTAGCATTTTTGTAGGATTTGAATAAGTGCAATATTATCCCTTTCTCATTTTTTATCGCATTCTTCCTTTACCATTCCATAGTTATTAGAACCACTTAATTCTGACTTAATGCCACATTACTCCATATTCTCCCCTTTAGGGGAGTACTAAGATTTAGTGCTACGATGATCTACCTATAGATGTTTTACCTCTTCATCTTTGGCATCTTTCCACATCATTGATGACCCTTAATCGCCTTGCGATAATCCTTCTGTACCAAGGATAACAAATTTCCTTACTCGCGAGGGTGACACTTAGTGTAACTGGCACATATAGTCCCTTAAGCTTAACTTTGCTCTTGCTTGCTTTAGGGAAACGTCTTCCTGAATGACCTTTAAAGGGTATTCTTCTGTCGTCCATTCTATTATCGCCGGAACGCAAATCTGAAATTCTCATGATGCCGACCATTATCAAATCACTCAGTCCCTAATTCATGTTTAGTTTACCTTGTTCACCAGCCCATACTGATTTGTATTACTCTGGGGTCTAACTTTTCCTTCTGGTAATCACGCTAGAGTCACGAACTGTTTTCTCAAAATGAGGAAATGACTTTATGGCCTATACTCCTTTGTTGTCCCAAGGCCTGCCACCTCTCGTCTTTTCCTTCTCTTGACTATAGACTCTGTAATACTGTCATTTTTGTATCTACCGTTGTCATCCATGTATCACATCTTACTCATAATTCTTCATTAACTCTCTTCTTATTTCCCTACTAACATTCATGCCTATTACTTTATTCTGAAAACTTTAACAAGACATTCTTTTTCTTTAAGCTCCCCTTGATCCATCCCCTGGCTCTTCGGTTTCTTTACATTCTCGCTCTACTAGGGACGGGAGCCACACTAAGGTAATATTTATCCCTTCCAGGATTCCAGTGCCTATCTTTGTAGTACTCATATCTAGCTGTACTATTTTAGAGTGCACCATCTAGGTGTCTCACAAGGAGATCTATTAGCACATTCGCAATATCCTTCAGAAATGTCAACTAACGCAAACAATCCATCCATTATTTTGGGTTACTCTAACCCCAGCCGGATCCTGATATCCATCCTTCTCTTATACTACTTTTGTTAGCCCCCATAGGGCATAAATGAGATAGGTGTGGCCAATTGTACATACCTCTATTATTGTTGAAGGTAACTCAAAAATGCTTATATTTCTCTACTTGAATTGTAAATACTGTTAATCTTCATTAACTGGGTACCTCGTACCTTTCTTCACCTTGCTTCTTTTACTTGCTGAAACTTGTGTCTACCTTCCGATTCTCTTATTCCTTTTTACCGTAAGAGTGGATAGACATTCTTGTCTTAGGGAACCTTATCAAGAAGCTTAAATGTCTTAGTAAACACATAATTTGCTAAATACCTCATATTTATCCATCATAAGTATGATGCAAAAATCGAGTCCATTTGACACAACTCTTCCACAGCTATATCTCTTACCAACCATCTTTCTGGATGTAGGCATCATCGTATTATGAATAAGATAGAGTTTAGAAAATTGAGTTCTTAGAACTGAGCTCTACCACACGATCTAGAGTAAGAAGAAAGAGTGACAATCCTAAATGCCCTGTAGCCTCCTGCTTATAAGTGTGGTGTACAACACACCCATAAACAAGACTCTACTAGATACGGCTTGTAGACTCCTTAGGATAGAATTGATCTGATACCACTTTTGTCACAACCCAAACCGATGGGCTGCGATGGGCACCCGGTGCCTTACTCAACCTAGTACCAACGTTACATATTATTCTTATCGTACTGTCATTGGAAAATGGGATGTCATGGGCAGTCATGGGCTAACCAGAATAAACATAAGGGAATACTCAATATAAGACTACCCAATCTGACATAAACACTTATATATGTGACATAGGGCCTATAAGACCAAAATTACACTGAACATAGGCCGACAAGGCTGTACAATCTTTCCTATACATGACATCTGTCTACAA
This sequence comes from Nicotiana otophora, assembly GCA_000715115.1. Classification (NCBI taxonomy): domain Eukaryota; kingdom Viridiplantae; phylum Streptophyta; class Magnoliopsida; order Solanales; family Solanaceae; genus Nicotiana; species Nicotiana otophora. Next base: position 64,935 of record AWOL01S0048115.1, read on the forward strand.
GCCTCTAAGACTACATAATTGTCATAAAGGTCAGGACAGAGCCCGACCATACCAATCAATACATATCTTAATCATACTGACCAAATAGCAACTCCAGAGTAATTGGAGCACACCAACACCTTCCGCTGAGCTGATAGCCTACTTGGAGGACTCTCGACCTAGCTATCGGGACCTGCAGGCATGAAACGCAGCATCCCCAGGAAAGAGGGACGTCAATACAAATAATGTATCGAGTACGTAAGGAATGAAAATCAGTAAATAATAGATATGAGCGAAACATGTAAGTCTGAATAACTCGGTGAATCCTTAATATTTATAATGTCATGCATATGCATATAAATGTCATACCATGAATAGGTATATACGTACATAACATTATCAAGCCTCTGAGGATATCCCATCATATCATCTCGGCCATTGTGGGCAAATCATCAACGTATACTAGCTGATCAGGTGGTGGTGCGTATATAACGCCGTAACCTTTTTCCATATCCCATATACATATAATATACGCATATATAATGCCTAGTCATGGGCCAATGTACATGTATAAATGAATGAAGTGCATATGAAATACGTCAATAAAATCTCTCGGAACGTCATAGGACCATTGTGCCTTTGATTAATGTCATAAAATAAACTTATCAACTTACGTATTTTATAAGACCCATGAACAGATGATAGAATAATAAGACACATGGGGAATAATAAGACACATGGGGAATCAAGAATATAGACACCCGTAATGTTTCTATGAATAGAGTCATTTATGAAAGTTGCGTATTTTGCTCGTTCCATTTGTATCATTTGGATCATGCCAAAAGAAAGAAGGGATAGCCTTAACATACCTGAGTCGATTCTCTTGACAATCCCTCTAACACACGTCAATTGCGACAACACGTAACAACAGATCAAAGTATGGAAATATTCGTATGATATTCTTGAGAAAGAATGTACCGTACTTTCTTAGAATTTCACCTCACGCATAATTAGATCTTGTATGAATTTCGTTGAAGCAATTTCACGCTGCCATTGCTTGTAGGAGTTTGTTGGAGCACTTAACTTTGCTATGAAGATTGAAATGTGTATCTCTTTGAATCTTTAAGATATCTTTTACCTTATGAAGTCTCGTACGAAATGTGGTTGTAGCTTCATCCATCACTTAGCAAATACAAGCATCTCACCTAATAACTTAGGAAGATGTCTTTTAACTTGTGGGTTTGTGGGCCACACTTGTATGATGACTAGGCCACAAAATTCTCTTAATGTGCCACATTGTTATATGGATTTAAGAGTCACAATTCCTAAAGCCTTGGCTGCCAAATT